>WEIS01018590.1:0-16319 GCA_013389965.1 Todus mexicanus | reverse complement strand
GGAACTCAGAAGCCAGTTTTGCAGAAGGTTGAAAGATAAAATCACAGAGAAAATAATTTGGGATGTCAAGGTTTAGGTTCTTTACTCACTAGAGAAAGTTCGTGTGATCTGTATGGTCTGTAACTGTCTTGGGGACATAAGAAGAAGGATTGGGAGACTGAGTGGCTTCAAAATCTAAACCACATGGCATTACCCAAAAAACCCCCACAGAAGGCACTGAAAGATGCTCAACCAGTACCTGCCCACAGGGTACTACGGAGTTTGTAAAGACAGCATCAAACTTGCTCTCCTTAAGATATCTGATAAGCTCTTTGTTGTGCAGTACTTGTGCGCAGGTAAAGACAGAAATGGCAGAGAAACTTTCAGCCTCCCATATACTTTAAGAAATCTTTCCAGAAAAGATCCTTCTTCAAATACATCCTGCGAAAAAAGAATGGATAGTCCCATCCACCTTTTCCTTTGTGAAAGGTATTGGATACGTTTCCATAATGAAGTTCTCTGATGGCTTTATATGCACATTTATTTCAGGTGCAACGACCACGATTTCATGGCCCTTCTGACTGAGACCATCCAACACTTCCCACGTGCTGAGCCAATGACTCCCATCCACTGGTACCACCAGCAGCTTCCCACCAGCAGCCAAACCGAACACGCTCAGGAGCAGAACCATCCTCACCGTCATTTGCGGCTGAGCACCGAGCACTGGGGCCCTATCTGCAGGATTCTGGTGAGTGCTGCCCGGAAAGAATATCACCAGCTCCAAGTTTTCAAGCAATCTGTGCTTCGCTTTCTCCAGATGATCTTTAGACTTATTTGCTGTTTGGTAAATGTATAATCATGGATTTGGCAATGACGGATTAATAGGCGTTAAAGTCCAGCCAGTTTGGCTGGCGGTAATCAGAGCAGCAGTTAGACTGGGAAACGCCCACCTCTTTGTGTTGGAGGAACACTGGGATTGAAGTAAATAGGGGATCCTTCAAGGAGTCTCAAAGGGACCAATTAACAGATCATTTAATTTTCCAAACAAGAATTTTCAGTGTAAGGAAACTCCTCCCCTCCTGTTCGTCCAAATCTTTTATCTTTGTAACAGATTAGAAGAAGATTAATGATTCATGTGGGAATTGGTCTGGTTTCTTTATTAGTTTCATATCTTGACACCGTAATGAAAATGGTAAATTGGCTATTGAAGTTCCCTCCCCTGAAAGGCCTCTTTTTGGAAGGGCGAAGTAGGGAGCTGGAAGGAGGAAGGGCAAGGGTATATTTGTTTAAATGTTTAAAACAGGATGAGCAACTCAGGAGTAGCGTTCTAGATCAGCCTGGGAAGAGTATGGCCCAGGGCCATGAAAGCAAACAACATTACTGCATAGGCAGGACTTCCAGACAGCGAGGCCTAAGGATGAAAATTATTGCACAGAAGTATTTTTTACAACAAAATAATTCAGTATGGAGGTTGATAGCCTACACTTGAATCTTTTTAAGGATATTTAGTGAACTACTGCAGCTCTAGTTACACCATTTGTAGAGAAACTCTTCAGAAGACAGCATAAGCTTTTGCAGATGGCTCAGCGCTGGCTGGCAGCTATGAAAACCTCCCGTTTTGCCAAAAATTGCATAAGGAATCCGTGCAGTGAAAGGACAAGCATAGACTGAGAGCAACTGGAACATTACCTGCATTATGACACTTCGCCGCTAAATTATGGTTCTATTAAGGGAAAAGCTTCATTGTCTTTAAAAATGCAATGATGAACCATTTCTACCTAGCCCAAAGGAAAGCCTTGTGTAAGCAAAAGTACTTAGATCCTTCTAATCCTGTAGAAGAGTACGTGCAAGAGCAGGAGGGAATGAAAGTCAACTCATTTTTCTCCTATTTTCTGTCTTTACATCTCTTAGTGCACATATAAATCACACAAACTCGTGTACACAGTTCCATACACACAGAACGTTTGCAAACAGCATTCTCCCTTCAAACATTAATATATTTATCAAGGATGTCACTGACCTGAGATAATGGCTTTTTCTTCCCACAGTTTATACCTCCAATAAAAACCATGTTGGGCATCACTGGCATGGGATACTCAAAAACAAAATCCATTCTTTTAAGCCAAATGGATCCATGGCTTAAGAGCTCCTTCATTGTTACCGGTCTGTGAAGGACATCTGAGGCCAAAAGTTCAAATGGCAAATAGGCAAAATCGCAAAGAAAGGATTCTGCTGACTTGACAAAGAAGTTTTCCACACGCTGGATAAATGTCATGTGGTCTGAGTTGTCTGTAAATGTTCTTGGGACATAGGAAGGTGGGTCTGGACACTGGCTAGCCTGTAAATCAAAACTGCAGGGGAGTCCCCGTAAAAAGAAAACAGATGGGACAGAGAGATGCAGAGCCAGGATTTGTCCACATGGTACCACAGGATCCGTAAGAAGAGCGTCAAATTTATTCCCTTCAAGATACCGCATCAAATCCTTATTGAGCAGTAAACTGCTACAGGAGGAGACGTAGAGATCAGAGATGACTTGAACTTTCTCATACAGTGCAGTAATTCTTTGAAGAAAAGGTCTTGTCTCAAAAAGATCATTCGCAAATGAGTGCATCCTCACTCTGAGTTCTCCTCTGGTTAAAGGCACCGAATATGTCTTGAGAGTGTAATGTTCAGATGCCTTCACGTTCAAGTTTACTTCTGGTGCAACTACAACGATTTCATGCCCTTTCTGGCCCAGGGCCACCAGCAGCGAGCGCATGCTGAGCCAGTGACTCCCGTCCATTGGCACCGCCAGCAGCTGTCCACCATCGGCCAAGCAAAACAGAGAGAGGAAAACCAAAACCCCCGCAGAAACTAAGTGACTGTATTTACTTACATGAGCCATGTTCCTAGAAATCCAAAGTCTGCTCATCTGCCCTGACAAGTCTGCTCGCCTGCTCTGACCTAATAGATTCTAAGGAGACTCACAGCCCGCCGCCAGATTCTCACATTCCCCCTTAACGATCCGGCTTTTCCAGCTTCACCAGTCACCAGTAACCATTCAAAGCATTGATGAATCGTTTAAGGGATCTGATAAATCAACTTGGGCTGGGCAGAACAGGGCTTGATACCTGAGGCTGCCTTGGGATGGATCCTTTCTGATTGATTCCTCGTGCTGATTGATGTTAGATTGAAAGTAAAATTTGAATTTGCAAAAGCCAGGGGTCTTGGAATAGTGCTGGCACTTGGAAGTAACTGAGCTTGCTGAAAGCAGATATTGAAATGCTGTCTCACTTTCTTTTTTTTTTTCATCTTTCTTTTTGAGAAGCATTTTACAGCTGTCCTGAAGTTTATGTTTGAAATGATAAAATTACGACTCTCTGTAGCACGATGCCTGTGCAAATCCTAAGGAGGAGGCTCAGCACTGGGGCCGGGTACAATACCAGGCATAAATTTATTACAACAAGCATCACTGCACCGGCGAAGGAAAATAACCGAGTCCGCGTTGTCACACACAATGCTTCTTTGTTCTTATCCTGACCTATTTATCTGTGCCTCTCTCGGCACATTTTCTTCTTCCAGGAGCAATAGGAAGGAAAAGCCGCTCCGTTCCCCTTGTACCTGATTAAATACAGGAAAGCTTGGACAGAAGGAGCCAGTAACAGCCCTCTTGTTTCAGGAAAATCACTTCCTGGTGGTGTTATTACTTTGGAAGAAAAACTACAAGTCAGATTCCCAAGTCTAAGCAGTCAACAAGTACTTGTGATAAACTTGTCAACCCACGGGGATTGCATTTTGCCATTAGGTGTAACTGTGTTGACACAGAGGCATCGTCGGAAGAACAGAAGAAATTGGGATTGAAGAATCAGTCCTTCTGCAATAAATATTGCTGCTGGACTATGATCTTTAGCCCTTGAGCAGGATGAGAGTGAGAGTGAGCTTTGTCCTCAGAGGAAAGCCTGATTTTAACTCGGAGCTGCGACGTGGCCTCGCCTGAAGGCAAGATGCTGCTTTCCCAAAGGATCTGCCTGGATTTGTCCATGAAAGAGCCATTAAGGAGCTCTGATGGCCAGAAGAGATAGGGAAAAGCACCGCCCTGATAAAAGCGGCCATGTGAGGAGGGCTGACAGCAATTTGAAAGAGGCTTTTGTGAGAAAGCAAGATATGAACTCTAGCAGCTCAGCAGAAATAACTGGTCCTTCCAATGGGCAGCACCAGGAGGAGTAAAGCAAAGCCTGGGGGCAGTTGAGTTTGCCTCTGGGGAAGATGTGCCAGGCTTGGAAAATGCAGAAACATTTTCTTGTGAAACTTGACTCCTTCAAGTTCACAAAAGCCTATGAATTTGGGGGTAGAGTAAGAGTGGTGACAGGTAGGAGGAATCTATTCCCTAAGACTCTGGGAAGGTTGGCAAGAGCAAAAAATTCAAGAAGAGAATAGAGGGAAGTCTGTTCATTTGTAAGTAACATTCACAAAGGAGAAGAGTTTTATCCTTTCTAGGAAGCAAGGTGATTTATTGCTGAAATGGCTGGATGACACTAACTACAGATGCATCATCTGCTGAGGAGAGGTGTCTCCTCCCATCTTTCCTTTTCCACTTGATCTCTGGCTTCCCGTGAGGCTGTTCTACTTACGGCACAAGCAAGCAAGAATGTGCATCACAGGCAGCAACAAGTTAACAGACATCACATGCAAACCTCTATCAGGTACTTTTTAAACCAGGGATACCCGAGCAACCACCCATCAACATTTCCGTATCCAAACTGGATGTCTCCTAAAAATGCGGTTGAGAATTCAGCTGTCTAGTTTTTGTGGCGAAAACTGTTCTTAGGCCAAAATCTGCATCACAAGATATAAGCCTTCAACTCAAACACAAGGAGAAAAGAGCACGTGGTGCTATTGTACGTAACCCAGGGAGTTATTTTTCTGACTGGATAAATGCCCTTGAAGAAATATTCCACTACCTCTTATCTGAGACAAGGAATTTTTGGAAGAGCTATTACAATTCCCCTGTCCTTTTTGCATTAATTCCTGGATGAGACCGTGTTTGTGTACCTGACTTCAGCTGGAATTAAACACAATATAGCACATGATCCCCTTACCAAACAAAATCCCCGTTTTAGGCAGACCCAGGAGAAGGAGGTGGAATCACATGGTATTCTCCTGGTCTATTTTTCAAGTAGATTTGCTGTACAGAAAGCCTTAATCTAAATTATACCTTTAGGTAAGAAACATCCATATCAAACACATTATTAAACCTTAAAGCCAGAACTTTTCCCTCATTAGATCTTTCCCAGCCAGTCACTGACCTGAGACACTGGTTTCTTCTTCCCGCAATTTATGCCTCCAATGAAAATCATATTGGGCATTATAGGCATGGGATAGTCAAAGACAAAGTCAAGCCTTTTCAGCCAAATGGATCCATGACTTAAGAGCTGCGTAATTGTCATCGGCTTTTGGAGAAATTCTGAGGCCAGGCTTTCAAATGGAGAAAGGATTAGCCTGCAGGTGAAAGACTCAGAAATGGTAATTAGAAAGTTCTTCACTCTCTCAGAGAATGTCATATGATCTGTACTGACTGAGAACATTCGCGGGACATAGGACGGTGGGTCCGGACTCTGGGCAGCGTGAATGTCTATAGCGCACGGGACGCCCCGCAAGAAGAAAACAGTAGGGATAGAAAAGTGCAATCCAATTATCTGTCCGCAGGGTGTCAGAGGATCCGTAAAGATGGCATCGAATTTACTTTCTTCAATGTATTTCATCATCTCTTTGTTGTACAGTAGGGAACTGCAGAAAGCTTGAAACATGGCAGAGCTCCTTTGGAAACCATTCCAAGTTTTCAAGAATCTCGTCAGGAAAGGCTCTTCGCTAAAACAATCTTCACCGAACGAGTGCAAAAGTTCTTTGAAGTAGTCCTTTTTGAAAGGCACGGGATATGTTTTCAGTTCATACGCCGTCGAGGAATCTATCAAAAGTTTGCTGTCTGGTGCAATAACAACGATTTCATGCCCTCTCTTGCTTAGCTCGCCCAGCACTTCCTTCATACTGAGCCAGTGGCTGCCCTCGACTGGGATCACCAGCAGCTTCCCAGCAGCGGCAGGACCCAGGCAGCACAAGAAGGGGAGCAGCACTGCCACCAGCATGGTGTGAGTTGGCCGAGAACAGGAGCCCATGCACAGAGAGAGCTGGGGGTGGTTCGCAAGCTTTTGTAGCTGTGCTCCGCCTGCGCAAACACCTTGCTTGGTAATGCTTTCTAAATGATATCTCTGCCCTTTTGACTTGCCTTGTATTTCACATGTTCACAAGTTTGCGTGCAACTGAGTCATGTTAGAAGATTAATGATTATAAAAGGTTGAGATGAGGCTTGTATTTCAAAAGCGGGCTTGCACGAGCACGAGAAAGGTGTGTCTTTTACCACACAGTTCACTCAGCCAAACTGAGATTACAGCTCAATGACTCAGCTTCTCTTCTTCTTCCCATAGCAGGATCACAACCTCAGAACACTTCTTGCCATCAGCAACCCACCAATTATGGCTGACGTTTACTGACAACACGTTCTGAGAAGTTTGGGAATCCATGACAAAAATGCATGGGCACAGTGGATGGACAGAAACACTGCTAAGCCCACCTGGTGGTCTTGAGTCTATAAAGACCATGCTAAAATGATTCTTTTCCATCTAGCGTTGGAGATTTCTAGGCCACTGAAGGCTGACAGAGTTGCCACAGACTGTAGGAATCTGGTATTATTCTTTTAAGTATTTTTTTTCTAATGAAGCTGAGGCAAATTGAACAGTGAAACATAAAGATAAATATGAGAAATCAGTGTTATAGTACGTGGGCTTGGGGTTTTTTTCCCTTTTTGTTCAGTAACCAAAACCAGTTGGTACAACTGAGAAAATTATTATTTTTTTTCATCGACCAATTTTTTTTGAAGTAACCAACAGAAAATCTTTTCCCATATCTACATGTAGCTCTCATCTAACCTTTTATCCTACTGGGAATAAACCTAAGTTGCAAAACTGAAGTTCACCCTTGTACCTGCCTCAGATAACAGAAACCAACAATGTGTTTCTAGTTCATGAACTTCCAAGTTCACGGCCAGTGTCAGTTCATTTCACGACTGTAACAGTTCACCAGCTCTGCGGGTCCAGGTCCTTCTTGGCTGTAAATTGGTGGAGTTTTAAATGTTGCTGATAACCTCTCACCATAAAAGTTTATAAGTAGGTCGCTGGGCAAGTGCCTTGGGGATACAGTTTGCTCCTCCGGAGCATGCAGGGCTCTAAGTTGCTGGTGGAGGTTTCTTTCACGTGCAGGTTCTGAAGGCTTATTTTCAAGCCTGTTCCAAGCCTATTTGTAAGCTCTGACCTTATTGCGAACCTGCCTTCCAGTAAGAGCAGCCAGCTCCGTCACCCGCACTGTCCTCGTATCTGTAGTTTACACCAGAAGATTAACCTAATGGGAATTTTCCAATGGCTCAGGAGAAGGTGATATACAGAAGCAGGGAGGTTGCTCATAAGCTCTGAACAAGCTGATAAATGAACACTGGAAGGAGATGCAGTCAAGCTAGCTGAATATATATAGCTGGTTAGAGTGAACCAAGCGGCACTACAGAGTGTCCTGGGAAGAGGATTGGCTCTGTCACTTCCAATGCAAGCACTAAACATTCTGATCTGGACAAAAGGGGAGGGTATTAGGGCTTTCTTCTACACTACTCCCTCTCAGGGACACTCACAAGTTGCAATACTGGAATACCCCTTTCCTTCTTTCCCTTTGCTATAGAATATTCTGTACTTGAATTAGAGACCTGGATGGTACCCAAAAACCCGAATGGGAATTTACAGAAGACATCCACACCCAGAAAAGCTTAACAGCTAATTAAACAACCTATAAGAGAAGGGGAGGATACAATTTTAAAAGGTTTTCCTTTGGGGGTTAGATATTGACACCTTGACATAATGGCAGAGAAGTAAATGAATCAATCTGGTAGATGCATGTGAGAGAAAAAGAACTGATGAACGGCTAAAATCTAAAGTCCTAGATGTACGTGGCATAAGAAAATTAGATAAAACAGAAGATAACAAGGCTGCCTCCTGTTGGGGAGGAGAGCTGGCAACCTGCCAAAGTTCAGGTGAGCTTCAGTTCATCAGAAGAGATGATAATTTGCTTAAAAAGTTACACGTCACTTGACTTTTCATATCTGATAAGACTTTAAGTTTGCCAGGATGTGATTTAATCTGAATGCTGGCTACTAGGAAATAACATTTCTGTATCATGCAGGATTTCTCACTAGCTTTCTATCTTGAAATACCAAGGTGTTCTCAGTTAGGTTTTGGTATAAGGATGCTCACACATCATTTCAATAAAAAAAAGAAATAAAATTTGATACCTGAGACAGTTTTTTCTTCTGTGCACAGTGTATCCCTCCAATAAAAAACATGTTTGGCATTACTGGTCTCGGGAACTCAAAAACAAAATCGTATCTCATTAGCCAAACAGATCCGTGGCTTAGAAGGTCTGTAGCTGTCACTTTCTTCTGAAGAATCTCATATGCAAGTTCTTCAAATGGAGCAAATAGAGGCTTACAGTAAACAAACTCCAGCATACGGACCAGCACGTTCTTCACGCGTTGAGCAAATGTCATTCTGTCCGAATTATTTACAAAGAGTCTGGGGACATAGGAAAGAGGCTGTGGACACTGGCTAGCTTCCAAATCTATACCACAAGGAAATCCCCGCAAAAAGTAGACGGATGGAAGTGAAAGATACTCAGCAATTATTGGTCCGCACATCAGAATTGGATCCGTCAGAACCACATCAAATTTGCTCTCTCTCAAGTACTGCAGCATCTCTTTGTTGTGCAAAAGGCTCTTACAGTTGATGTAAAAGTACCAGGAAATGTCTAACACACTCCGATACATTGTAATAATATTAGTCAAAGCAGGTTGCTCAATCAAATGATTGTTAACCAATGACTTGAGCGCAACAGCTAAATCTTCCTCTTCATAAGGTATGGGATATACTTTCACTGTATAACTCTGAGAGTCCTTTGGCTTCATATACAAACTTGATGACGGTACAACCACAACAGCTTCATGTCCGTTTTGCTGGAGTTTCTCCACCACTGGGCGCATGCTGAGCCAGTGACTTCCATCCTGAGGTATCACTAGGATCTTTCCACCTTCAGCAAAGGTTAAAGACAATGTGAGAAGAAGAAATATCCCTAGACGTTGGTAAAAAAGCTGAAACGGAAGAGCCATCTCAGTGGAAGTAAACCAGCGAGTTCTGCTCTGGAGGGATCCGACACAGTCCTTTATAAGAAGGCTCATGCAAGCTTTAGCTTTCCTGCAGGGAACTGACTGACTGGAGAGAAATAAATGTTTAACTTCCAGGGAAGGGGAGAACATTGTTCTTGAAAAAAAAAAAAAAAAAGAAGATGCCCTTTGTACTATTTGTTAATTTTTAAGCTTGGAAATACATCCACATGTTTGTTCTTTCATTAAATGAAGAGCAGGGATATAATCTTATCACAATAATCATGGTTAATATCATTGACTTGGGAAGTATCCAGTGAGAAAATAAGCTTGATTTTGCTTTCAAAAGGCAACCTTTGAAATACACCCAGCAGAAGAAATGGAAATTGGAACACCATTACTTTTAGGGATGTCCTAGTTTGGGTTAGAACAGAACAATTTTGTTCTATGATTTTTATTTTCCAGCTAAGTCTGTCTGAAGTTAGCAGCATGTTTATGCAAAGAGTCTNTTTCCTAATTGCTAAGTCTCTCTCCTTTATTTCCTTTCTTCCCTTTTTGGGTGGGGGGAGAGAGAGCGTTCTGGTGCAGATTTGGGGGTGCCCTGACCCCAAACTATGACAAGGGATTAGCCTAATGGAGAACACCTAACCAGTTTGTACAAGGTTGATACTAAATTCCCATCTCCTGGAAGGAGCCAAACCTGCACATGTTACGTCTATATCAGAGCTATCAGGATGTGTTACACAATCGCAAGTCTGATGAGGAGAGCAATCGTGTTTAGGGTTTTTTCCAAGACACTAGACCAAAAAAAAAAAATCAACTAGATGAAACATTCAGGGCAAGCGAAGGGCAAAGAGGCTGGTGTAGACCTTGTGAACACAAAGAAGGAACCTTGGACTTTGATTGCCGATTGCTGTCCCTAAAACCCTTTTTATGTATTGTAAGCAAGACAAAATTTAGGAGGAGATGTGATATCTTTTACTAATCCCACTGATAACACACACAGGGAAAACCTAACAAGCAAATGAGGCTTCTGAGTTCTCCTCTTTTCACAGATGCAGCTGGTAACATAAACAACCATACAGAAATGTCCCCTGGAGCTCTTCAGCTCTGAGCCCTGACAGACCCTCTTTTCCTCTTTCAAGTTCCCTTCTGAGCAACAGCCTCATTTTGATGAGAAGAGAGAGCCTCCCTTGATTAAATTAGCCAGGAACTCGGTAGTTGGACCTACAGTTTTGAATCCATTGATAGGAAGGCACAAGTTGTCCTTAGAAGTTATGTTTCCTGAGGGAGGAACTGATTGAAAAAAGAGAAATCAAAAGTAAATGGAGAACAGATGAACAAAGAGTGAGGTCCTCATGTTAGCACAGGATGAGCTGAGGATAGATCTAAGCTGGGTAATTTTTAATCAGAAAACGAACAGACTGTCTCCTTTTACCAAATAAAACGGTAGGTTTCTGCTTGTTTGCTTTTCATTATGCAGTAACAAAGGGCACCTGGACCCCTTCCAGGTTTGAAGGGTGTGGTGTTAATGACCACCAGGGGAGGTTGATGAATAGAGGACTCAAAAGAGTGAGAGACAGTTGCTAGGTTGGAGGAGATGTTTTTTCTGCTCTGAAGGATATCAATTTTATGTTAAATGTAGGCTCAAGGTTGCAGATTTGTTTTTGTTTCAGAAGTATCTCTTACAATAAGGTTTATGAGGGTTGCTGCAGGGTGGCTCTTTGAGCTGGCAAGAAGTGTTGTGGTGATGGAACAGCACTGTGCTGGCACGCGAGGAGCTCTGAAGAGTTGAGGCTGCTTGGACCCTCAGCCAGAACAGGGTTGAGGGCTACAGCTGCAGATGTGCTTCCCTGTCACCCTGAGTTTGCTTCAGCTGGAAAAGGTATGAAACATTTCTCAAATTGCTTATAGTTTGTCATCATCAGGAAGCTCTGCTTTCCCCCTTCTATTTTCGATAGCTAGGGAAGATCCTTTGTTATCTGCTTACTCAGGATGAGGTAGCGTGTTGGTTGGCTGGTGTGACTTCAATGGAAAAACCACCCATAAAAGGGATAATGTGCTGACTGCAAGTTGGAAAGTAGCTTTAGTTGGAGTCTTCTCAGTAACAGAAAGCAGCTGGGAAGTAAGCTGGTAACAGAACACAGATCATTTCTAGGGCAGTGAATGGAAATCCCAGGAAAATGATCATATCTGATCCTGAAATTAATCACTATACCCAAACAGCAAGACAGGGGACATTTCAGGCTGCCCAGGTAACTGCAGTGAGAACGCTTTGGAACTTTTTTAGAGCAATGTGTTTGATATTTGCAAATATAGTCCTCTTGCCACCTTTCAAGACTTTTGAGCATGAACCTCTCTCAAATGCTGTACTTTAGACTCACATTAGAGGAAGGTGTTTTAATCAGAAGACATGAAAACTAAGGCAGTAGTTCCATTTGATGCAAGGGAATTTTTGTCAAAAGAACTGTTTCACAGCTTCCTTCAATATCTCTTCTGCAAAATATGAGAGGCAGAGGGATGTGGACAAGATCATATTGAAGTGGACAGTGAGATGAGCTGTTTGGTTAGAGCAACTGTTTTAGGTCGTCGATACATATTATGCATTGAAGATGTGCAATGCATGATGGTTAAACTGCTTTTTTCCAAAGTTATGCTGCTTTTACGTCCCTGATGCTGTGTCTTTTGACATGGCAATATAAGATGAGTAAACATTATTGTCAGTTTGAAAGGTGTTCAACATCCTGCAAAAGCATAGTAAAGAGATGCTGATGTGACATCGGGCTGTTCAACAACACCTGGAATACTGTACACACAAAAAAATTACCCCTAGTATTTGGGTAAGAAGCATAGTGGTGCCTACTGCTTCAGCGCTGAAAATGAAGAGCTCCTTTCTAGCTGTGCTAATCTTAGCTATCCATGTTAGCCAATTACTAGTACCTGCAGGCATGATGGGATCCCTTCTGAGGTCACACGAAGTGACGTTGGGTTTGTGCAGGCTTCTGAAAAATGTGTGTCTCTGTACTAGTTATGTGTGCTCAGTTTGGTACTGCTGGCTGTACTCTTTGGCTTCTTGCCTAAGTCTTTGAATTCCACTTTAATTGTGTGTTTTAAAAGCCTGGCTAGAAAGACCTCCTTATCAAAGCTTCCCAGATGCTGCTGGCTCTGGCAGAGGAGGCTTTTGGAACAGGATCTGTTTTGTTAAGTCTTGTGCCGGAGGGGTGAACCACAGGCTCTTTATTCAGTCACACTTCTCCTTTACTCAAATAAGTATCTACTTAAATCTGAGGTTATTTTAATACTTTAAGTAACGGGCGTTTTAGGTGAAAAACACCAGGAACAACTTTGAAAGGTTTCTCTAGCTTACGTATCTGAATTCTACTTAGACCAGAGCAGCTTTGCTTTAACTCTGGTTGAAGATGAGGTATTAATCAAAGTGTCTCTGGGCTCAGAGCCCCAAGTTCATTTACCATGTCGCCCTCATGAGGGACATTTTAGCATGCCAACCTTCAAGCACTTCTAGAGTCATTAGAGGATAAGGCTGGCCCAGGACTTCTGCTTAGCCAAGACATTAAGTCTGAGCGTTGTATAAGCCTTCCAGCACATTGGGACTTGGCAACTATCGGTTAATGAATATGTAATAGCTACTGAGACAGTTACACATGCAAAGTGGGGACAAGAGGAAACCCAGCCTGAGGCAGCCAGTGCTGATTATCTGCATTATCTTTGTCAATGAATAAGTGCAGTTTGTGTTCCCGCAGATCCAGTCCTGTGGTCTCATGTTCTCCCACTCCCTCTGAGACTGCAGGCTGTGGATGATTGCTATGGATCAGGAGAGTCAGGTAATTTGGTATTTAATTCCCAGCTCTTTGCCAGATAAGACCCATAAGCTCGGTTCCACAAAAGCAAGAGGTCCTCAGCATCCTGATGCCTTCAGCTCCAGAGCAGGTACCCCAAGAGGATGTGTCAGACACAGCAGAAAGAAATCCTCTCCTGGAATAAGGCCACAATACTTAGTTTCTCTGCCTGTGCAAAATGATGGCAAGTGGTGCAACAGAAAAATCTGTGGCTTAAAGCTCCTCATCTGAGGAAAGAAAGCATGTTTTAAATCTCTTGTTCTCTCTCCCTTTTGTAGTCCTCCTAACGATTTGGGGTTTTGCCTGTTGAGCAATGGGCTGCTGGGTTTCAGAAAACTAGCCTTATCATATCATTTCTGAACAGTAACGATAAACCCAGGGCTTATCACTGTGTGTGGATAGGTAGATTATTTTTTTCCTCCCATAAGACTCACTTCTTATTTGCTTACACTCTACTGCATTATTGCCTTGCTACTGGGCACTGTTTGAAGTGAACTAGGACAAATTCCTCTGCTGTCTGGTCAAAATGTAACTACAAAAGGCAGATTGAAGATAGCAGGAACACACGAGGATTTTTCAGATTTGGAACATGTGATTTTCACCAGATGACACACACCAGTGTGAAGATGGGCGATGCCAGGTATAAAATGAGGGCAGGATGGCTCTAGCTTTACAGCAAGCTTACAAAGTGCTTGCAGTTCTAAGACCTTCAAGATATAGAAGTAAAAACTCGTTGTACAACCAAGAAATTTTTGCCTCGTAAACTCAAAGTGCCACTCTCTTGAGCCTAATGTGAGAAAGTGCCTTATAAATTAGCATATTAGAATAATACTATAAATATTATTATTCCTCATTTGCTTTATTCTTTATGAAGTTTGGACTCTGACAAAAAGTATAAAACAAATCTGAAAGAAAGAAGAAAAACCACAACGCTTCAACTCAAAGACATTGTACTGAAATTGTGCAGCAATATTGTGTGACCACAATTCAGAAGTGAGGGAGTAATTTTATAGTAAAGAGATTCATGCCCTGCTCTGTGCCTTGAAAGAACTGTCTAGTGCAATGATTTTAAAGACTATATGATATGTATCAAAAAAGTTTTCTAGATGAGCTTTCAAAAGCCTGCAGAACAATTTTGGTGAAAGCAAACGTCAAGAAATAAGTATGAGGATGTATCCGAGTGCTGCACGCAAGCGTCTTTCACCAAATACAATCCTACAGATTAATTCTTCCCATTTCAACATGACATTTAGGTTTCTCCACGATCTACAAACAGAAGTAGCGTCACATAGAGAGCTGATTGGGAAATATTGCTCACAAAAAGACAACCAAAGCTATTTAAGACTTTGCTGAGCCTACAGTAAAAAACAAAAGGAGATTCTCAGAGCATGGCCTTTGGGGTTTCGGTCAGATGAAAGCAATCTATGTCAGACTGCATGAAAATGAAATCAAAACTGCATCTGCTTGGTGAATAATAAACATTCACTGAGGACAGTAGCTGGCGAATTAAATCCACTTTCTGTTGGACTTGTCAGAAAAGCCTCATAAATTCAAATGAATCACCTGTCTCCATCAAGATGATTTGATTTCAGCCTGTGGAAAACAACTGCCAAAACCTGATTGTACTAAACGTTATCAGAAATAAATAAACAAACCCCAATAACCTCAACAGCAGCAAAATGCCAGAAACAACAAAATGACATTTCATTGGAAAATTTTGTGGGGAAAAGGAACATACCTGAGACAGTGGTTTCCTCTGACCACAGTGCATACCTCCAATGAAAACCATATTGGGCATCACTGGTCTGGCATACTCAAACACAAAGTCCTGCCTCAGAAGCCAAATGGAGGCAGAGTTCAGGAGGTCTACAAGGGATACATCTCTCTGAAGGACTTCGGAGGACAACTTTAGTGCATCTGTGTAGAAACTGTTACAGTAACCAAGCTCCAGGAGAGAAATCAAGGCATTTTTCACTCTCTGGAAGAAAGTCATCTGGTCTGAGTTGAAGCTGAATAATCTTGGTACATAGGAGAGAGGGCTTGGGCACTGCGGTGCTTCATAGTGTAAGCCGCAAAGAAATCCGCTCATGAAGAACACGGATGGAAGAGAAAGATGATGAGCAAGTGTCGCTCCACATAGAAGCATGGGATCTGTAAGGACAGCATCAAAGCGGCTTTCATTCAAGTATTGCAAGGTCTCCTTGCTGTCAAACAGGTCCTTGCACTGAACAAATAATGCACGGATAATCTTCGCTGTGCTGCTGTAGTACGTCAGAATGTTCAGTGGGAAAGGATGGTCCTTCAGGTGAGCAGAAAAGTACTCATTAAAAGCACTATCCAACTCTTCTACTCTATGTGACATTGGGTATGTCTTCACTGTGTATGCCTGTGTTGTTTGCAGGCGCCAACCCTCCTCTGGTACAACCACCACCACTTCGTGTCCTCTCTCGCTGAGCTTTTCCACTACTTTTTGCAGGCTGAGCCAGTGGCTTCCACCCATGGGCACCACCAAGAGTTTCCCTCCATCTGCAAGGCCTGGAAGGAGGAGGACGATAATCCAGGCACAGCAAAGCCTCCAAGTCATGTTCCTGTCGTCAAAGTACAGACTGCAGAAGAGTCTTCTCCTTTCGACTGTAGCATAAAGTACCTTTTGAAGGCAGCCGATGCGTTTGCCTGCTGAGTTGTGCTACTTTCTCATGATCTCCTAGTTAATGATTCACTGTTCTGAGTATATGGGAGGGCGTTTGGGGTTTTTTTCTCTTTATTTGTAAAGCCAAAAGCAGTGACCCTTTCCTGTGCGGAGTCATTGGAGTTCCCGTCTGCAACAGAGAACTCACTCCTCAGCATGCCAGTCAAATTTCTTAGACTTTCTTTCTTGATCATTGAAGTGTTCTCAGCTAGGACAAGTGAAGGCAAGTCTAGTGCAAACAGCTCCAACACCACAGTAACAAATGAAAACAGCTTTAAGAAATTTCATTGTGTTTGGAGATGTGCATGTTCAGACAGTTTCTCTGAGCTTGGACTGTTCAGAAGAGATCCAGGTGTGAGCCCGGATATCAGACCTGATCTACCTCACGAGCAGCTTCAGCACTACTGTGGGCTTACAAGAGCCACCAGCTTTCCAGCACTGGAAAGGCTGATTATTAAGGTACTTTTTGAGTCACACACACCCTTGCCTCTGTTTGCTGCAGAGGGCTAAGCAGAGAGCTGGTAGGGAACTGGCCTGCCCTGCCCTCCCTTCTGCAGCAGGACAA
>WEIS01018588.1:0-22061 GCA_013389965.1 Todus mexicanus | reverse complement strand
GCTACCCGACGGACAGGTGCGCTGCCCAATGGGCACGGGGGGGGCGGTTACGGTGACATCACACCTGACCAATCAGCGTCCTCGGGGGCGGGAACAATGACGGCGCCAGCGGGAAGTGACGCTACACCCGGTGGGCGGGGCCAGAGGGTCGGGAGGCCCCACCCCGCGCGGCTCCCCCGCTCCGGGGCCGGGCCCGGGGCCGGTGCCACTGCGGCTCCCTCGCTGCTACCGGAGGCTCCGCGCTCAGGGCAGCGCGATCCCCGCAGCGCGGCCTGGCGGGGCTCGGGGGACTCCCCGGTGGCCTCAGGGAGCCCAGAGGACGAGCCCTGCCCGCGCTTCTTGTCAAAGGCCACTGCACCCACCACAGCTACGGAACAGACTGAGATATGCAGGACTCCTTTCAGCTGCAGAGAAACGTTTAAATGAACGACAGGACATTAAAGTGGTGGAGAATAAAAAACAGAAAACTCCACAACATAAAATAATCACAGTTTACCTTTTTGTCTAACTAGAAAGAGCAGGGCTGTGACAGGAGCACAGCGCGGGGCCGCGCTCCGCAGGCTTCGCAGAGCTGCTTGGCAGCGATACGCGCCAAGGGCTTTGGGCTGTCCTGCACCGGACAGTGTACAGGGTGCCGCCAGCGCACGGGGTGCCGCCAGCACGTGGGGTGCCACCACTGCTGGGCATCCCTGCAGCAGCCTCCCGCCCATATCCCACGCCAGGAGGACGCTGCTTTGCTCTGCAAGGGAATCTGTGTTGCCCGGACAGCTGAAAGACAAGACCTGTGCATGAAAGGGGAAGCCACGGAGGGAGCTGGACAAGCCAGCAGCTCTGGAGCACAGGCTGCTCCTCTGCAGCCCTGCTTCTGCCAGGGTTTGGGCCCATCTGAGCAGCTCCAGTCCTGCACACAGGGGCAGCTGGACTCTGCCACCTGCCGGCTCTGCACTGGCCTAAAAAGGAATCCCCGTGGGCAAGGAGCGCTGGAAGGAGAGCAAACAGCTGCTTCTGCCTCTCCCTGGAGGCACCAGACTTTGGAGTGGGGTGTTACCTGCCCACGCAGGTGGGCTCTCACCCTCCCTGCTCTGACCAGTGGGGAGAGTGAAACCTCCTTGTGCGCCAAGCTGAGCCCACCTGTTCCTGCAGGAACTCCATGCCCAAATACCTCTGGCCTCGTGTTGAGGCTCCTTCATCTGCTTTATGGGGCTCAGAGGCTTTTTAGGACTTATTGAAGGCTGCCAGGACAGCCCAGATCATCTCTGTACCCCTGGCTTTGGCAGCTTCCACCTCAGGGTCCATATCGAGGAGGTCCTTGGTCCTGTTCATCGCCACATCGTACTTGTCATCTGCCAGGCTGGTGAAAACATTCTCCAGCACATCTGAGGAATGGGCCAGCACCAGGAGAGCCAGAGTCCTGCGGTCCATGCGGTGGGGGTCGTTCACCCACCGCTCCAGCATGCTCTCCTGGAGCTTCTTCACCAAGCGCTGCTTCTCGGTGGCGTTGCTGACAGGATGGGTAGTCATGTCAAAGAGCAGGAAGTTCTGCTTCTCTGTGGTGAGGATGCCTTTCTCCACCAGCGCCTTGGCGACACGCTCACGCACATTCCTCAGCTGGTACTGCAGCTTGAAGGGGTTCCAGGTCTCTCCTGCAGGAGAGGAGATGCTGTTCAACACCAGGGCAGTGAAGACTTTGCCACCAAACCTCAGCACAGGCTGCTTTCAGCCCAGGACCATCTGTGTTTGCAGACATCAGTCCCCACTGCTAGAACCCTCTTCCTCCCCTTGGCCTGACTGACCCACTTCTCCCATCAGTCCAAGCCCGGAAAGCAGCAGCCACAAGGCACAGCAGCAAAGGCAGATCCCTTTGGAAAACTCCTTCTACCCAGGGCCTTGGACACCAGACTCAGTGAAGGCTCAGCATGAAAAAAAGAGACAATAGGGAGCAAGGTGCAAGTCTTCCACTGAGCTCTCAACAAAAAAGCCTCGTAAAACCATTCTCCGTCCCCACATTCAGCCTTCCCCTGTCCTGTTGTCAGTATTCTTCCCATCTCCAGTGAAGAAAGGGGATGGCCAAGCTGTGGAGAGGACACAGGCAGCAGGGACAGGTCCCGAGGGAGCTGGGGAGATGGCAAGTCTAATTGGCCCTACCAGTGAGCAGCTCTATCCAGGTCTGCACCGTTTCTGCAGATTCCGTGGCTTTGATGTGTCGGAGGGTCTCATCCAGCAAGACATCACCAGTCGGCGCATCCGACTTCAAGAGCACCTGAAAGAATAAAACGGAAACATGGCATAAGGCTGGACACAGACCAGCCCCGGTCTGCAGCACTGCCGCAAAGCCTGTCAGGCCCCCAGCCCTACTCCTGTGGCACCTTCACCTTCCTCTCCAGCAGCCTCTTCTTCCTGACTGAGAGTGGCTCCAGGCAGATCCGGCCACGCAGAGCCAGCTCGATGAGGATGCCGCCTCGCAGGCCTGAGGAGATGCAGTCATTCCAGAAGGAGGTGTAGCCCTGAAGAGAGAGAATGGACAGGAAGGGGTTGCTCCAGCCTGATGACTGCTGCACCACGGCACAGACGAAGGGTGGCAGTCCCTGGATTTCACAGCAGGCAGGGATGCAGGGAGAGGCTTGTCCAGGCAGCGGGGCTGGGAACAGGGCAGGCACTGGTGTTTTGAGAAGGGCCCAAGCGAAGGGCCAGCCAAGTGGGATGCAAAGTCACAGTGTGCTTATTTGCAGGTGGACGCCAATACACCAGAAATGCTACAGCCCTTTCATAACTTCCTTTTTGTTGCTCTTTTCCTCTGAAGTTGGGAGGAGGAGAGAAAAGGCAGGTTTAAAAAGCTATCAGGAGACTGCAGACAAAGCAATCTGACGAGCCCCTTCTTAAGGAAACGAGGCTGAGAACATGCAGCCTTCCTACATGGAAATTTCTATAGTCTGCATGGGTGAACTATTGTCCTCAGAGTGTCTGTTTATACAGTGCATCTGGACACCAGGGTGCTCAGCTTGTATAGCACAGAGAACCATAAAAGAAATCGCAATCTTTATTTGCTTTCTTCATTTCCTTGTGAGGAAAGACAAAGCAACCTTTCATCCGTGCCCTGCTGATTTCTGTCCATGGGAGGCGCACTGGGGTTTTTTTTTGCACACACCCTACAGGAACAGAAAAGGGTGTGGAGGTGACTTAAAGTTTCAATTCACTGGGCCATAAGGCATGTTACCCCTAGAAAATTTTAAGGAGTCTGAAATGAAACGAGTCAAAAGCTCCTGGGTTACTTCCAGCTTCTGGAATTAGACTAGTTGCAAATGCCAGGCAGCTGTGCAGCCAGCTTCTCCGGGATGGAGAGACCAGTACTTCAAATAATGAGAATCACAATTTGAGCTCATTGGATTTCACTAAAGTTGTCTTGTTTTTTTCCAATCATCAAACCACGAGTGAACAACAGAGCTGGGAAAACCCAGTCCTAGGAGCCTCGCTCATGACCAGGCTGCTGCCACCTCTGGTCTTCGTTTTGAGATGGGGGAACACGGAAGGGGAAGGGGGGAGGCATGACAAGGTAACATGGTTATTTTTCATATCTGTTGTGCTCTCCTAACTTGCTGGTGGCTGAAGGACTGTTCCCAGAAATACATTAACCAAGCCAAGAACGCTAAACGTAGCCTAGGAAGAGAGCAGCCCATGCCACGTTCCTAGGCCGCTTTCAAATATTAGCTCCAAAATTATTTGCATGATGTTCTCTTTATAGCACTGCTCTCCTGTTGCTTCCTGTTCGGCTCAGCAAGTCCTAGATCTTATCTGGGTTTGTTAAACAGGATAGCTATAAGCCTCTGTCACTCACACAACCCATAGCTCTCCCCTGACGGATCTGCGAGCATGGGCCACGTCAGAAGCCGTGGCCTGAGCAGGTCTGTACGAGAGCAGCCAACTCAGAGCACGGTAATTCAGCAGCAGCAGGCCCCTACAGGAAAAAAAAAAGTTCAAGCACCACACAGGGGCTTAATTTCAACCCTGAGAAAAAGATTAAGTGAGGGTGGGCCCATCTATTACACTGTTGACAAACTGTGTCTCCCTTCCTGGGCGGGGGGAGACAGACTCACAGGAAGAGTGTTGCTGGAGCTGAAAAACCTGCGTTTAAGGTTCTCCTCTCCCATTATCATCCCAAGTAGCTACTTGGGCAACAGGTTAGCTTCCTCTGGTCTCGATTCCCCATCTGCTTGACTGGAATAGCAACGTCAGATTCCCCCAAAGACAGAACGATCCCTTCTGCTCCTCACTGACCGCCTCACCGTCAGCTGCACCACGGCCGTGCTGCTGCTGCACACACAGCCATCGCACACTGGTCTTACCTCCTTGTCCTTCAGCCCCAAGAGCAGCACCTCCTCCACGAGCGTGAGGCGGATATCTTTGGAGTCATCAGGATCATCATCATTCAGGTCTCTGTCCGCACCCGCATGTTCTTCACCATCGGGCTTCTTGTCCGAGTTCCTTGCCGCCTCAGCACGCCGTCCTCGGTGCGTTAGCGTCGTCATCTCTCCTCTGGCTGGGCACACAGAGAACCGAGACCTGACCCGTTTCAAAATGCAACAGACTACGACAGTGCCGAGCCCCAAGACCCCAACCCAACCTCCAGGGAGGCACAGACCAGACAAGGGTCGCTCGTCCCTTCTGCTCAGGAACTTTTGGATGGCTCAGGACAAGGAGGGAGCTCCGAGCCGCAGCCGATGCCTTCCTCCCAGGGGCACCTCCTGGCAGTGCCCGTACAGCAGAGGCGAGGGACACTCGGCACCTTCCCTCGCACGGCACTTCCCGCCTTGTCGCGGCGGGTAACGAGCTGCACGCCCAGGTGCGCTCTCCCGGCTGCTGACCCCAAACAGCTCCGAGCAGCCCCCGCTCCCGATAAACAGTAAGGACACCTCAATAAGCGGCAAGGATCCCCCCAACTCTCCCTTCGTGCCCAAGCACCGAGCGCGGCCGCAGTTTGGGAGCTGAGGAACGACCCCCGGCTCCGCGCTTCCCCCGGTCTCACCGTGCCCGGAGGGTCCCGGCGGAGCCTTCCCCGCAGAGCGGAGCAGGGCAGGGCAGGGCTGAACAGAGCAGGACTGAGCAGGGCTGACCGCCTCACACACAACCGAGCTGAGCCGGGCTGGGCTGGGCTGGGCTGGGCAGCGGCTCCGGACCCGCCGCGTCCGCCCTGCGNAGGAGCCGGGGGAGGAGGCGGGACCCGCTGCGGGCGGAGCCCCCGTTAGCCCCGGTGCCCCCCCGTTAGCCCCGGTGATCCGGTCAGTCCCGGTGCCCCCGTTAGCCCCGGTGATCCGGTCAGTCCCGGTGCCCCCGTTAGCGCCGGTGATCCCGTTAGCCCCGGTGATCCGGTCAGTCCCGGTGCCCCGGTCAGCGCCATCAACCGGAGAAGCACCGCGCTGTGCCCCCCGGGCCGAGCGACAGAACCACGGCAGCCGCCTGCGAACACTGCTTTAATGGTCAGACACTCTGGAAAGTCAAACATGCGAACAACTATTCTGCCGTCCCCACCCAAAGCCAGCGGCGGCTCCTTCGCCACGCGGAACCAGCCTAACCCCAGTCAAAGAACCAGAAAAAACACACCTTTTGTTTTCTGTTAGAAGAAATGGCGCCGTGTCCAACTCCTGAAATTAATCATTTTAAATACACACAGGTTTCTTCAAACAATCTCACACTTACACTGCCTGCCGCAGATCAATCCTTTGTAATTACATAGATATGCCTTAGAAGTTGTACAGACACTCCTGCACTTCAACACGAAATACTAAAAAGCAAAAAACGTAACACTGCTGTGGGTGAGCACACAGCCGTCCTGAACCTGCTCCAGGAAGCTCTGAAATGAACCCGAGACTGGAGGGGTCCTGCGCCCCATGAGGCACGTTCTGTACAAGGAGCTCCTCAGCTGTGAAATACATCCCGAAGTAACCAGTGACACTTTGCGTGATGGATAATAACATTACAGTCACCAATAGGATTTAAGCAGAGTCAAATGCCCCACACCACCTCTGTTACAGAAATTGTCTCTGTTTCACCCGCAGTCAGGTACCTCCTGCCTTTCCTGATGGGTTATGACCTCCTGTAGTAAAGACTGTTCAGACATGTTCATCTGGGCTTCTTGGGAGATTCTCTTTCCTTAAAATACTCTTCATTTTGACTACAAATAGAACACAATATCCCTAAACATATTTAAATATGAACATTCACATTAAACAACAACGTGTAAGTGGTATGGAACTCAGGAAACAAACAGCAGGGAGGGAGGGATCTAGAACTGCTCCTTCGGTTCACTGATCTTTCTCCTTTTCGGCAGCATGTCTTGACTAGATGAGGGTTCAAACTGATGGACCTGCCAACGGAAGATGAATACTGTGTCACAGGGTGCAACACAGCACAGACCATGGCCTGTGCCACAGCATTAGCCAGTTTAACACAGGAAAAGCCCCTTGTGAAGCAGAGAGCTGGGGATGCATCAAGACCTGCCTGAGAGCAGCTGGCTTGACTTTGCTACTGTCCTTGTCCAGAGGTACTAAGCCTGGAGTAACAGCTGGATCCTATTTTCTGGCAGAACTGACCCTGGTCAAGGTCTCCCCTGAGCCTCCTTTCCTCCAGGCTAAAGAACCCCAGGTTCCTCAGCTGCTCCTCACAAGATTTGTGCTCTAGACCCTTCCCCAGCTTCACTGCCCTTCTCTGGACACACTCCAGCCCCTCGATGTCCTTCTGGAAGCAAGCAGCCCAAAACTGAACCAAGTGTTTGAGATGCAGCCTCCCCAGTGCCCAGTGCAGAGGGACAATCACTGTCCTAGTCCTGGCCACACTGGTGCTGATAACCCAGGATGCTGGTGGCCTTTTTGGCACACCCTGGCTCATCTTCAGCTGCCTGGTAACCAACACCCACAGCTCCTTTTCCACCAGGCAGTTTCCAGAATTCCATTCTGTCCATATAATATGTATTAAAGCGTAGAGTATTACTCACTGTTCGGAACAGAAAAAGGCTGAAAGAGGAAGAGAAATAGAACAGAACTAGACAAAAAACAGTACTAACAGTGCTGGTTTGAAATATCTTTCCACTTCTTGTCCTGCTCTCAGACACATTAAGTTCAGATGTCTTACTCGCCAAATGATCAACCTAAAATCAGAAAACAGATGTTGCCCTGTGACAGCAGTAAAAATACGTGTTAGAGGCTACAGCTGCAGCATGGGAAGAGCACTTGAGCTGAAAATTAAATACGGCAGTATACCCACTGAAGTCAACAGCACTATTTACTGCTGAGTGTGTCAAAGAGCCTAACAGATCAAAGCATCAGTTATTTTCACACAGCCCCATACAGCCACCTAAGGCTATTCTGTTGTCAGAAATCTTAAGGACCTGTGTTTGAAGTAGTCCTCCACACCTAAATTATACCATTTTTGCTATATGCAGGAAATACAGCCTGAGTTTGCAGTCTTGAGTAATAGAACTGCATTTTAAGTTTTAAACAACTTTTCTGTCAGAATTAGCAGAGACATTTCTATCAGGCAGAGTGCTTAGTTATGGCAGTTTATATACATTACTTATTTACATTCCCATTTCTCTTAATGGTCAGACCACCTGTTTGGTTTGAATACTATCAGAGAAGAACAACCTTATGATATTGCTTTTGCTTGCTTTATAACATTAATCATTTCTGTAAAACACCAGAAAGTAAAATGTAAAGGCATTTTATTACTGAAAATACTGTGGTAAATAACCCTCTAGAGTAGATTACCTACTAATCCCTTGAAGTAGAAAAGAAGCTTCAGAAAAGCTCTGGTAAAAGTGCAAGATGAGAGAGTGCAGTTCTCATACCTGAGGATTAGAAACATAAAGATTCTGGTTCCTTTTGGCCTTCATAACTTCATCTTCTTCACAAGTTATATTGGGTTCTATAAAAAAAAAAAAAGTGGCTAAAAGTGGTAGTTCTGCTGAACTTCTAGTGGCTGAAGCTGTGAGGATACAGTTCAAACAGCTGCAATTTAAATAAAAAGATGTGGACTTCTTTTTGCACAGAGAATTATGCATTGATGAATTCAAAAGCACAATAACTCTGCAATCTATACGCAGAAATATATTAGTAAAAAAAGGAACAACAACTATTTATCAAAAAAATCAAACAACAAAATTTGCTCCTAAATATCTAACCCAATAAATTTAGATTACCTGATAAAACGGAACCAAAGATCACAATATTACAGCAGAAACACGAAAAAGGATATTTGCTAACCAAGCACGTCACAAAATAAAGCCACAATAGAAAATACAGGTGTATCAATGTATGTCAAGAAAACACACTGTAAATTTGCAAATAGTGGTCTACGTCAGAAAACTTGAGTTTTCAGTTTAGCAACATCAGGAAAAAGAGGCGCATGCTGAAGAGACTTAAAAAATACACGTAAATGTTACCTTGAGCTTCTGAAATATTTTCATTATTCTGATCATCTACTTTATTATCCAAGACAGGATCCTCCTAGATTAACAAAAAGGTCTATCACTTACTGCAGACAAATAAGGAAGAGGGTTTGTACTTGGATGGTTAGGACCAGAGCTCATTAGATGGATTCTCAGTGCTAACTGGTGCAGTAAAATTAAAGCAAAAATGTACTGAGACATGCTGTCTTTTTTAACTGTATCTGGAAACACCGTTTATTAATGATATACTAACACACACAGTAAAACAATTAACAGTCCTTTTCTAGACCATGAATCATAAAGAATTCCAACAAGCTACACAAAATATTTGAACTCTTACATTCATGTCCTCGTTCTCTTCCTCCGGATCATCTCCATCTACTCTGAGCACCTGGTGAGGAACATGAGTGTCTCCACGCTTTAGGATGCTTTTATCAATATTTTCCATTCGTTGTTTTTCCGTTGTAACTTTAACTTTCAGCATATGAAAAGGTGTTGGCACTTCACCCACGTTCAGATAGGTGGGCTCCCCCTCAAATATCATCCCCTCACATTCACCCTCCTTAAAACCAGGAGGTTGGTAATCTGAGGGTGTAACTGCACAAAAGAATACATCAAATGTGTTAGAACGAGGCATGTTCTCGTAAAACTAATTTTAACTTGTACAGCAAAAAGTCTTTTCCCTTTAGATACGAAGAGCTACTCCAAAAGTATTTTGTGTGGGGAGGGAAATCATCAATATTTAATGTGCACTAAATGAAGTTGTTCTTCCCCTCCACCAAAGGCAAAATCCACTTAGAGCTATTTAAAACAGTTATACAAGCAAAGAGAGCAGCTAGAAGCTCTGATTTTTCACAGTGAAGCAATAAACACATTCCGAAAGCAGAGTTAAACCTTTGAACAGTCATCCAAACTAGATCTAGTTTAGTGAGCATGTTACATTTTAACATACTAAGGAAAACTCCTTTATTTTTATAACATACTGAAATCCTTGCTCCAATAAACTAAATTATAAGATTGTGTTCCTACAGTGAGATCAAATCCGTTCCCCTTGGAATTTAGAAACTGTCTGGAAAAATAGGCACATGCAAAGTCACAGCAACCATAAAAATTATACATTAAAATATTTCTTTGAATTCTTTGCCAATGTGTGAACACAGATGATAAATCATAATACGGAAGCCCTACCTTCATCATAATAGAATAACTTCATAGTCAGGCAAACATCATTTGGTAACGGACTCAGGTTTTGCATCAGGACATAAATCTTGCGAATGAGGAGGATACTTGCTTTCTTGGTGTCTGCACAGGTGATTGTAGAATCATTCCTTTTATTCTTACTAAAAATGGACAAAGAACTCAGTTGGGGTTCTTTTTATACAGAGTAATCTGCTTTTAGTATTTAGATAATGACCGTTAAACAGACTAACAGTGTCAGAAGCAGACATCACATTTATTGCTTAAGGTCTGAGATTGCAAGCAGGGCACCTCCTAATACTGTTCAAGTGATCTAAACATTCGCTGCCCCTTGGAAGATCAAATTCTGAGCCAGGGACATAATGTAAGCGCTACGGTTCAGCAGCTGTGACCAGCTACTCTATTTTACATAACACAATGCTTAAAAAATCCCCGATCTGAGAGAAAGAAAGAAGAAAGGAGGTACTTTTCAAAGCTCTAGTTCTGCTAAGTCTCATATACTTCCTTTCCCTTAAATAAAACAAGTAACACTATTGGTTTAGACAAGAGTGGTTCCAATAAGAAAATGCATGCCTAAGTGACTCTTGGCATCCAGCTCTGACATTTCCATGCTCCCATTCTACCAGCAGCTGACCCAAATTCTACCTTACTGCCTCTAAAAACACTCTCCCTCTACTGCTTTGCTCCTCCCAGCCCTACACTTTAGAGAAAAAGGGGTGCTTTGCTAAGCACAGTTTACATTTGGATTGTGTTTTCAGTATATCTTGTTATCTCTGCTAAATGAGAAACCTCATGTAACATCAAGTATGTTCAGGTAAGCAAATCCAATATTAAACATTTCACACTCTGAGCAGAGAATATTTTAAAGTACCCAGTCAGAAAGTATTTGACTCTGACACTAAGAATAATCTTTTGAGAGGATATTTAAAAATATGAGCATAATCTGACAAAATGATTCATTGTATTTTAAAAATAAGTCTAGGCTAATAGTATGTTGAAAAAAATTGTCTTAAGATCCAGAATTAAAAGAGGAAACACCAAACAGATAAAATCCAAAGTTTGTAAATTCAAGTGTATGTAAACAGACTGTAAAATCACAGAGTGGAATAAAGTCACAGTGACAGTACCTGCCGAAATCCAGGAGCGGCCCATTGTGGGTGTACTTGAATTTGAAGTGGTAACATTCTGTAATTGTCTGCAGACAAATCTGGTAATTATTAAAACTATCTCGTGTCAAGCAAACTACTACTGCTGCTGCTTATGTCTAGTCAACTATTAATCTTGCATTTAAAGAAATAATGCTAGCCCAACTCCTGTCTGATTCACTTACATGCACTGGACAGTTACAGCACTTACTAATGTTGTTAGTTGTAACACTCTTACTGTACATAATTATTTTCCAGGAATCACCACAATAAAATATTTTCAAACATCAGCTCAAGTTTTCAGAATAAAATATTTGTTCAAATTGTAATAACTATAAAAACGTTTCACACAGAAGAGACATGGTGACACCCAGTGGTTAGTTAAAACATACCGTGTTTCTCACAAAGAAGCTCCATAAATTTGTTATCCAGCTTTAGGACAATTAATCTTTATGGGCATTTAACTCTGCAACGACACTTTGGGTTTCTTCTACAGGCCTGAGAATAACCCAGTACTAGATATTCAAAGGCAATTCACTATGTGCCAATCCCAATTAGCTCTAGTGATTCTTACATTTGGTATTTTAAGATGCCCTTTTTTTAATGTGCATTAATGCAAATGTTAAGCACTACTGCTTGTATACACATTTCACTGCATCCAAACTATCATTAGTCATACAGTAAATATTGTGGTAGATTTACCTGAGGATCTTCTGGATGGGTATAGACCTGTGTTTTTAAAGTAGAGGAGAGAGTAAGAACTGCATGCACCTCTTAAGCATGTACCTTAAAACAACAGGTACCTTACCCTACAAAGATACTTACTGCTAGGACAATCATTCTTAGCTGTTGGAAACAATCAGAGAAAGAAAAAACATTAAGTGCATTCCTTAGCCCATTTCTGCTTACCCTGCTGTTTTGCTATAGACACCTGAGGCCTGTTTGAAGATAAACTTCTTCATACGCTTCACTCATCTGTTCAAGAAAGGACTTACTCAACTGGCAGAAGAAAATTCCTACGCGCCCCGTGACTTTTTAAGTGCTGCTGTTTATACAGAATATTATCTTGAAATGTCTGTGGATTCCACATTGTAGCTAACTGTTTTATCATATTAAAACTCAGCTATTCGCTAACCAGAAATTCCTGTAACTATGGTGGCAGCTAACGGACTTACAGAAATGTTTCCACACACTTAAAATAGCTAAATGATACTGGAAAACTTACGTATTTCTTCTGCAAGGCATCATAGCATCCTAACATCCTGCAAAAATCAAAGATGAGTCCATCTACTACTAATTTTAATTTGCTTTGATTACGACTAAATAAAATAGTTCCCAAAAAGTGAAATTGTGTTTAGCCTTCTTAATACTACATGACAGTAATAACTAATACTTATTCCATTATTCTATCTTGGTTGTAATGATACAAGCAATTACTATCTTTGTGACACCAAACTACACTAACCTCTTTGCAGAATAAGTAAAAGCATAATCTGTAAGTAAACAGTTTATCAGCAAAAACATGGTAAAAGTGTGTGCAGAACAAAGACGTCCTTTAGAGAGCTAACCAAAAAATGCACCGAGTTGTAAGCTTTCCTATAGAAACACAACTGTAAAAGTCAATTAAAGCTCTGTTAAAACACACACATTTTCACTTTTCATTTAAAAACTTGAAAGTCAACATGGTAAATACCACATACTAAAAGCACTGGCTGGGCAGGTGTTCACACAAAGAGTGAACTTTTTGTTTGCATCTGCAAGCAATCAGAAAGGTATCTTTCCAAACTGACATGTTATGGAAGCGTATATATGCACTGGAATTAACGTACCATTTCACCAGCTGAGTAGAGCCAGGACAGTTCTTGTCTTCCCTCAGAATTTTGACACAAACATCTCAAAAACAAACAAACAAAAGAAGATATGCATGCATATTTACTTTAGACAAAATGCAACTACATTGCTAAGAAAGTGAAGTTAATTGCTTGAAAGTATATGTCAAAAGCAGATTAAAATTAACATTACCAACAGGCATAGGCATAGTTTTAATTACTGAGTTATCATTGACACTATCCAGGAAAATTCAGTGATGAATGTATTAGTGAGGTTTCAGCCATTAATTTAATTAAGACCACCATTAAGTGGCTTTAGAAACACTCAGTAATTTCTTAACATCCCTATGACAATAGATTTTGCAAAGAATCACAAAACCAGCCTGTTACCATCCATGTATCTTGTTCCATAGGCACTTTCGGGAAAGATTCCTCTCAGATATGTAATACAGGATACTGCTACTGCCAGGAGCCTCTTCACTAGCATCAGGGATTGTTGTTCAGTAGATATTTTGTTAGGAAATACAACTGCACTCTGCAAGTTAGAGAAAGAAAAGAATTAACCTCTGACCACAACAATCAACTTGTAATCTACAATCTGGTCTAATGCCTGCTTAACACTTCATCAAAAAGTGTGAATCATTTATAAATTTAAGCATATTGCTAATACTTGGTGTTACAACCTTTTTATGATATAGCTGATTTGTACCAAGTGCACAACCACAAAGTTCAAACTCAAATTATTTTGCTACTATTTATCTTCATTCATAGATAAATGGTTGAATTTTCAAGTGAAGAAGTAAAGCACCTGGGGACTCTATTTCAGCTAAAACGATTTTTTCGTTTCAAGTAACATACCATACTGAAATACGTAAGAAAATCCTACCACACAATTCCTTTGCTTCTGAGCAGTTGCCATTTCGCAGATACTCTTCTGTCTGTTAATGAAACACGCACGTGAACACAGGTAGGACCACCACTGAACCATTCACAAGTGCACGAGCTCTAACTGTGGCTATCCAGCTTGAACAAGTCAGCACCTGAACCTACAAACACCTCCTGCACATTTACTATTTATCAGTTCAAACTCTGTAATTTTAAGGAAGCAGAGGAGGATGGTTCATCTAATTATCACCAGAATTAGATTCTTTGTTTTCACAGCAGCGCAGATCTCCCCAGAGGTTGCAACTGGCAACCTCAACGTGGCCACTACAATATTGTGTGCCTATTTACATGAAATACGACTCTTCAAAAGCAATGCTCTGCACCCAGCCTAATAGGTTTCCCAAGGATCCTAAGAAGAGGCTCTCCACATTTACCACTTCCAGCCAAAGCTGAGCCCTGACCTCTGGAAAGCGCCTCCAGGCGCAGGCTTCGGGTGTTCCCCTGCAATTTACCAGAGTCTTGGAGCAAGAGACCCCTCTGCGGCAATGTTTATGTTTCATGACGCCTTTGAGGCTCCACACCGCAATCCTTCCCCACACGCTGTGAAAACCAAACGCACTCCTGCCCCAGAACGTAGGAAGGACAATTCGTAGAGGCAGGAGCCGCAGCGCCCCTCAGCTCCGCCTCACTAACCCACCTGCTCTCAGCACAGGGCGAGGGACGCAGGGGTAGAGAAGGCCCTTCCCAGCACTGCTACCTCTACAAATGACAAGCTCCCTCCTCAGGGTGTCACGGGCACCCACAAACCCAGACGGGAGGCAAGAACAGGGGGCACGGGGCGAAGGCAGAGCCCGAGAGGCGCTGAGGGACCGAGCGGGGCCCCTCCCGCAGCGCCCTCCCCGCCCGTCCCTTCCCGCCCAGCGGGGCCGTGTGCAAAGGGGCGCGCGCCGGGCGGCTCCACAGGGGCCGGGGGGACTGGGGGGAACTGCGGGGACTGGGACCCCTGAGACCCCTGACTGCCACAGACACCGCCACAGACACCGCCGCCAAGAAAGACAGTCCTGAATCTTATATGATTCCACATCTGGAGGGTTGTGTCCAGGGCTGGGCCCCTCAGTTGCTGCAGAGAGTCCAGCGCAGAGCCCCAGAGATGCTGAAGGGAGGGGAACATCTCCCTGCTGGGGAAAGGCTGAGGGAGCTGGGGCTGCTCAGCTTGGAGAGAAGGAGGCTGAGGGGGAACCTCATGAATGTTTATAAATATGTAAAGGGCGAGTGTCGGGAGGATGCAGCCAGGCTCTTCTCGATGGCACCAGTGACAGGACAAGGGGTAAAGGGTGTGAGCTGGAACACAGGAGGTGCCACTGGAATATGAGGAGGAACTTGTTTGTAGTGAGGGTGCCAGAGCCTGGCCCAGGCTGCCCAGGGGGGTTGTGGAGTCTCCTCCTCTGGAGATATTTCAAACCCGCCTGGACGAGTTCATGTGTGATTTGGTCTGGGTGATCCTGCCCCGGCAATGGGGGGATTGGACTCGATAATCTTTCGAGGTCCCTTCCAATCCCCAACCTTCTGTGAATCTGTGAACTAGCCAAGGGGATATTCAATGTCCTGCTGAGTGTAGAGGGGGAAAGCTGGTCCATGATCAGTGGTTCTACATCCCTGTTTTCGACATCTGGTGACATCTCCAAGGCTTTCTCTGCCCTGTAGCCTCCTTGGGGTGGTACAGTACTAATACGGACAAGAAAGACTAATTTTGGAGTTTCAGAAAGCAGACATTCTTTATTGTGGTGCTGGATGCATGGGATAGCTCCACCTCATGCATCCCTGGATCAACTGTATACGTGTTTATGTGGTACGAAAACATATTTGTTAGATTCTTTAGAAAAGGCAGTCTTAAGGTACTATACTCTTAAAACTTATTTACACAATCTTGTTCCCATTGCGCATGCTCGGTGATTTGAGGCAGTGGTCCCTGAGGGTCTCTGGTGCTTGTTCTGGGATCTCTGACCCGTGTTCGCTAGGTGACCCCGCTTCCCTGTTTCCTTATTCGGTGAGGGTTTCACGCCCTTGATTTTTGTTGTTTCCTTATCTACAAGGCCATACATTGTTATCTCCCGCTTACATTCTTTTAGTAAGCTTAGTTCCCTTGACAACTACAATTTTTCAAGAGTTTAACTTAGTTCCTTTCTTTTACATGGTTATGACATGCGCTACATTTCAAGAGTTTAGCTGTTAATTATTACGGCAGGCATCAGGGGAGTGAGGATTGAGTGCATGCTTCAGGGCGCAGCCCAAACCTGGCCAGGCCAGTGGGTTTGGGGGCACCCCTCTGTGACATCGGCCTGTGTCACAAAGCCCCTCCTCTATACAAGTTCATGCCCCAGACCCTGTCTTCACTTCCCTGAGAGGTCTTGGCAAGGGGGCACCCCAAGGACTGGGGTGGAGGGGACCCAGGTAGTGAGGCACTCAAGTATTTGGCAACCCAAGTGTTTGGGTGGGGGGAACCCAGATATCTGCAGTTGACAGTACTGAATTACGGTTTGCCCCTTCACTCAATGCCCTGGAGTATACCTCTTCCATTTTAGGAGGGAGTAAATGTTTGGGGAGGTCCATTGGCACTGTGAATTACAAACTCTGCCTTAGCTGTGCGAGACTGCGGGGCTGGCATCTCTCTTGGAATCACCGCAGTGTGATTCGATGAGAAAAATAAGAGAACAACTGCACAAAGGTTGCTACGCTGTGCTGAGACCTCACTTATCTTTTAAAGCTGAGAAGTCTAACTCTTCCTCAGTTTGAGTGGAACGTGCCATGACAGCAGTTCTTTGTATACCAAACACATATGCAACACCAAGAACTTATTCCCCTAAAAGAGGCTGTTAAACATCAGGACCTGTCTCTGCCTCAAAGCTACTGGGCAGAGGAAAGGCTAGCCACAGCAGAATAGAACTCCACGAGAGAGAACAATGTGGCTATTGATGGTTTAATAGGATCAAGGGCTGGTGTTAGGAAGGGCTTAAGATCTCCTCTGAGAAAAGAGGTCTCAGAAGGAATCCCAGCAAGGTCTCAAACAGCTTCTAACATTGCAGAGCCTCCTCCAGTCTGTCCTAAGAGGTTTTCGCCTTTCATGCTTCCAGCTGTTCATTGCACGTTACGCCTTCTGCGAAGAGATGTTTCTGCAGACTGCTTAGCCAGAGCTCTGGCAGAGGAAGAAGCATAGAAGAAAATGGAGGGGAAAGGGCCTTCTGTCAGGTGAGACTCCGAAAGGACTCCACTAGAGTCACTTTGTGCTCCAGTGCTTGTGCAGGGTGTTTTATAGGCTCGTTCTTGGTAGTGCTGGGACTTGATGATGGACTTGATGATCATAAAGGTCTTTTCCAACCTAACAATTCTATGATTCTATACAATGACAGAGGTTGGAAGGGCTCTTCGGAGACTGTAGTCCAACCAGCTGCTGGAAACACAGTCAACTATGAGCTGAGGTCAGACCAGGTCACTCAGGACTTTATCCAGTCTCGTCTTCAAAGCCTTCAGGGTCAGAGACTGCCCAAGCTCTTAGAGAAACCTCTTCTCCTGTTTCCTTTGGACCCAGTGTTTGTATGAACTCAGAAGGGCTGTTATCACACATCACCACACAGTGCATTTTCTCACTGGATGGGAAGTCCTACAGTATTTGGGACTGCTTTGCAGTAGTCAGTGTAATGGCCAGGAGGGAGTTACCAAGATCTCCAGGTGCCTGTCATTGCACAAGATGCAAATCCTCTCATTGTTCTGTCAAGAGGGCTGCGCCAGGCTGCGTGTCCCACAGCCTTCCTTATGGGAAAAGCTCGTCTTGACCTCCCTGGTGGCCCATATAAGCATTACAGCTCAGGGATATCCCTGTCGCTGTGGACAGAAAGAACTGGGTGAAGAGAGCTTGCTTTGCTGCCAAGGCAGGTGAGCAGCATGAGCACAGGATGGAGAAGAAACTCTCCCTCCATTCATACCAACTCACTCCAGTGTGTATTTTCAGGCTGCTGCCACAACGCACAGGCACAGAAGGAAGGCAGCACAAAGAAACTCCTTTTGAGAGCCATGAATTGCCACTGCCTACTTGTGAAGAACGCACGCAGACAGGACGGGTACGTAATCTGGATGGAGGCAACTGTTGGGTTACTTGGTTGTAGAAAATCAAGTGGGGATATTATATTGTAGGAGAAATGGGCACTTAACAAAATAGGCAGATACTGATTTTGTGGCTCATTTTTCCATTCAGTTACCTATTTTGGGTATTATTTTCATCTCAGAAAAAGAATTGTAGCCCTTTTCAAAAAGTAGCTCTTTGATGACTTAGTTCATTGGTCATAAGAGATGGGCTTTCTGGTTGCATCTGTAAGAACCATCTGTCAACAGAAACTGGAAAAAAATGGAAGATGAGAGAGAAAAGAGCATTATTTTAAAAACCAAAACAAGAAGGGATGTGACAGAGGAGGCTAACTGCTGCTGTTGCATTTCTGGATTCCTGTAGAAAGGACAGTCTGTCTTTGGGATGAACAGCAGACGAAAACTGGAGGCATCCATGACCAAAAGGAAGGAGGAGGAGGAGAAAAGAAAAGCAGGGAGGGTCACCTTGCCAGAACTGTCTCAACAGCAAGCTGGGAGAGAAAGCAACAGGATTCAGAGGGACAAGGTATGGGAGTATCTGCAGAGCAGACTTTTTTTTTTTGGTTGTGAAAACCAGAAGCACATCAAACTGGAGGCCCCTGCACACTACGTGCATGGAGGCCACTACTTTTTGACCACGTCTTACCATGCGTGTTTCCATACTGTTCTGAAATGGGCTTGCTGTCAGTTTTGGAAACCATCATACCCACCTGACCCCAACTCACTATTCTGCAAAAGTGCATCTCTTGTTGCATGAAATACCAGCATAAGCAGCAAGGATGTGATCAGGGGGTTGACTAACATCAAGGCAGAAGTGGTCTTGGAGCATGGTTTCCAACAATGCCACTGGAAAAATATATATCCAACTTTTGTTTTTTAAACTGAAAGCAAGTAGGTGTGGGCCATCCAAATCCGGATGTTACATTATTGTTGCTTTACTTCTGGCAAGACCAGCTTCTCCCTTTTTGAAACCAACTCGGGCCACGGAATCCTATCATTTGTCTGTCTTACAGCTGCCCCAGGAGGAAGACAGCCTCAGCTCCCCAGAGACCACTTCCAATACAGAAGAGGGTCTAAAAATGGAGGAGGCTTGGATTCAGGCAAGGATGCAGCTTCGAATTGAGCTGGAAAGCTTAAGGGACCTTGAGAAATGGCTGGGTCATAAACCTTCCCTCAGCAATCAAGAAGAAAGATACTGGCAAAGAATAAAGGCTCACAGAGCAGACAGGAGGGCTGTTGCCAAAGAGACAGACAAAGGGATGGAGCCTTATCCTCCTGCTGAGCCCCAAAGTAAGTTAATAAACGTGAAAGTTCCACCAGTCGACTCCGAGCCAGAAGAACAACACCTGAGCTATGATGAAATGGAAGAGATTGGAAAACTCTCAAGAGAGAGGAGACAGTTGGAGAAGGTACTGTGTATGGGGAAGGAGAACAAGTGCACCTGCATGCCTTGACAGATGTGGGGTGGGTTAGAGGACAGTGCAGCAGCGAAGGACAGGGCAAAGGGTTATTGTGAATATTGGCTTCTCAGGAGTCCCTGGAGCACATGGTGCCTTGCAGCTGAGGTGCTGCAACCTATCTCGAACAATTTGACAGTCTGGTGACATAAACACTTTCTGCGTAACTGGCAAGAACAAGGAGGAGAAGTTGAAGCAGGTTCTACGACTGGGAGCAGTCATCTGATCATCTAGTCGACCTGTACACCAGACTGTGATTTGTCCCTTAAGGTGGTGATAAGCACTTTGTGCTGCTCAGTTGTGAGGCTCAGTGCAAGATGATCCAATGGAACTGTAACAGCGACTTGCTCATTTACTCACTCCTAAATGTCTTCTTTGGAGCCTCTTGTGTTGGAAGAACTCTGGAAGAATCCAGGGCTACCTCCTCTTGCCAGTATGATGCCCCGCAACCACTGGCAATGGGAAGAGCTCTGGATGGGAACTGAACTCTCCGAGGAGTACCTGTCCCTGGGAGCCCACTGCAGTGTGCCAGCTCCTGTTTGCACACACTTTTGAGATGAATCCCTTCCTGCAGCTTTGCTGAAGCAAATGCAGTAGCTCCAGGGCCCCACTGAATGCTAATCGGAACCTGCCCTTTACTCGCAGAACAAAGATAGCCCGATAGAATGGAAAGAAAAGTGCCGAATGGTGAGATCTGGAGAGGACCGCATCGATGCGCACTGCCTTCCGTCAACTATAGAAACTGAGCTGGGAGAACTGGTTGACCGATACCGCAGGAATGCCTTCACAACCTATGTGAAGACCTCCGAGCTGTGCAAAGAGCGCGATGTTCACATTACTGATCCAACGCTACAGAAAGGTAAAGCAAAGACCAAGGGCCTCATGTGAATGCAATAAATCTGACAAGTCCAAGGTCAAGCTGAGAAGTCAGACCACAATCAGACTGTGGGTCCATAGCCACGAAGAGACATGGCTGTGGCTGAGCTGCAGACTGCCACGCCTACGTCTGAGCTGAAACAGGGCTTCTGATCCCAGGGTGAGGTATGACTGTTTCCTCTGTACACTTTGCAAACAGGCCTGCTGCATCCAGGAGACAAGATCATCAAGGAGGGAGAAGACATAAGGAAGATCAGGCAGCCTGGAGGATACTACAGCACAGAATGTGCAGGATGTGCTTATGCTCTATCATCTGGGAGCACGTCCAGATCAGAAGGTGCATCTGAAAGCACCTCTAGATCAGGAATTGCATCTGGAAGCCAGGACAAGACGGCGGAAAAGAGGTTTGTTCAAAGAGGGCTGAAGATCAGCCCCCTCCTGCTGCCTTGCTGTGTACCACCCCTCTGTGCTCAGTCCCCACGGTGTCAGAGGCACTGCCGAAGTACAAGAGTGACCACAAGGATGCTGCAAGGGAGCAGCGAGTGATAGCGAAGAGGCAGATCCTCTTCTCACCTGCATGGTCACTCCTGCGTCAGTCATGACTAGGAAGGACCGTCATGGTCTGCACAAGTCTGCAGAGCTTCTTTGGGGCCNCTTTTTTTCACAGACCTATGAAGTGGAATAAGCTGTATAAGACAGACAACAATAAGTTCTGGCCAGGTCATCTCCTGGACAAGTTATACCTTTACTTTCCTGAAAAGCCACATGACAGGGCACATGCCTTGTTCAGCTATGTTCATCCAACCAAGCCCATCTACCACGGCTTCTGAAGCTCAGCAAGCCAGGACACTTGGCCTCCAGAGACACCACCTCCAAGACGACCCATTCCATTCGAGGCTTTTCTCCAAGCGGCAGAAGCGTGCAGAGTTTTGTGATCTCAGTCATGTCAGGGGATCTGGGCCCTTCTTCCAGATAGAATAAACCTATTAAATAAAGAGCATATACTCAAGCAGAAGGTGTGGGGCTTGGACTGACCACAAAACAATTCTCAACAGGGAGCTTTTCTGCTCGCCTGTAACTAAAGGCCTCAGCATTTTGTCAAGTGCAATGAACGTCACACTTCCAGAGCCCAAGAGCTGTAGTCGAAGTGTGTGGGCAGCAAGTACCCAGTGGAGAGACACCTCCATCAGGATCCGACCATTCCCTGGCTGGCACCTGGCCCTGTTAGTTCCTGAGGTCTGACCCTATCTGGTCCTAGTATTCTCCAAAAGCCTCCTCAGTACAGCTCAGAAAGTCTGAAACAGCTTCTGCTGACCCTAATTTTAGAAATTGAAATGGGACACTTGTAGTTAAGTATTGATCCGAGGTGGTACAGTGGAGGGTTAGCATTTTAGGGGCATCCTGATCCTGTAGATTAGATAACGGGGAACCCATTGCTGCGTGCCAAATGCTCGCACACTAGCTCAATGACTAAAAGCACACCCTGAAGGAGACAGGCCTTCCTCCAAGCATGCGCAAGTGGGTGTAAATTTGTGTTAACACGTTCCTGGAACTAATCTCGATAATACTGCCTTTTCTCGGAAATCTTATGTATACTTCTGTAACTGGATTATACAAGTTTGGACTAAACGAACACAAGATGCACGTTAGGAGGAGCTCTCCCCCACGCTGCCGGGTGCCGCAATAAAGAATACTGCTTAATAACGCTGAGTTGTTATTTAGTTTTCTTCGTTTCAAAGTGATGCTGAACAGACTGGGAGAGGCCAGGCACCAGCGCAGCCCCCTGGCACCCTCCTTCTCCACAGGGCAGCCCTCGGGCAGAGTTTAGCAGAGCTGAGCAGACTCCGTTTAGCAGAGCTGAACAGAGTTTAGCAGAGTTTACAGAGTTTATCAGAGCTGAGCACAGCTCAGGCAGCGCCCAGCGCCGCGCGCTCCTCACAACATGGCGGCGGGAGCGGCGCGAGCGNTGGAAACCCAGAGAGCTGGTTCTTGTCAGGCTCACTTTTGCCCTTAGAAAGAGAAGCAGCAAAACTGTCCTGAATTTTATTTCTGTAATGCATGGTGTTCTCTCATGTATTTTTATTCTTCCCTCCCCCCC
>WEIS01018583.1:6007-24626 GCA_013389965.1 Todus mexicanus | reverse complement strand
CACCTTCGGGGAGCGGTAAAAAAACCCACCCTTGGCGATGCTGGTTTCATTTAGAGCGTTTGCTGCTTTACTCCTGTCAGGAAGAAGTTCTCCTTAAGTGAAAATAAGGGCGCAGTTACCTGCTGTCATTTCTTGCGTTCTGTGAAGCACGGCTGGAAAACCCGGGGCCACTTTTTGTTGGGGAAAAAAAAATATTTAAAAAATCCACGGAGGGGGTTTTGGGGTGTCCCCTGGGGCCTTTGGTGGCAGATTTACAGCTGCTGGGGTAAAAGAAAACGAAATCTGCCCATTTCGTCTCCATCTGGGGGGGCTGTCAGCCGCTTTACCCGAAGAACTTCATCTCGCCAGAGCTGTTGCGTGTGGCGAGTGTGTGTTCAGACAAGCCCAAAGCTCTCGGGATCAGGGAAGTCCAGGCTTTTACAGCTAGTGCCCGATGAAGTCAGAGGGGTGACTCTCACCGGATACTGCGTTTGGCCACCCGAGAATCTGCTATTGCTCAGACAATGGTGGTAGAGGGCTTGGCCGCCCCCTAACACCGGTTTTATGCTTATGTCTTTCCAGTAGAGTAACCAGTTCCTATTCCTCTCCTCCTTCTTCTGATATTTATTTATATTTTTAGGCATTCACCTGTACAAATGAAGGTGCCTATGTCTTCGGGGCTTCTCGCAGGGTACAAAATTTGGCAGAGGCACCTCAGTTTCCCTCTAAGCGCACGGGAAGCTTTCACGTGGTAAATCGAACCATAGAAATAAATCGTGTTTTCTTAAAAGTTGCTGCGACTTGTACGTAAATTGCTGTAGAAATTAAACAGCTGATTAGGCAGGGTAAACTGAGAGTAGTAGCCCTTTCTGCTCGGAGTTAAAATGCGGAGATTTTTACATAATAAAATGGTATCTTTGGAATCTGATTTAAGGTAATGAGCCAGTGGTGGTGGTAGAGATAGGAGGAGGATTAGCAGTTTCTGCTGCCAGACAGGTACCCGAGAGTGTGTCCGAGGGAATACTGCCATTGTCCACTATTGCAACATCCAGCCTAACAGCTGTAGGTCTTCCTCCTTTCGTGACTGATCCCACTTCCATTTAAGTTGGTGGCAAAAACCACCCACTCCTTTTCTGCAGGAACTGGATTGGACTGCTAACGAGCGCAGCCAGACTTTGTGCATATTAAAACACCGCTTTGATTTTCATGTCAAGCTGATTTCTTTTTCTCTGAAGCTGATTAAAAACAAACAAAAAGAAACTTGCTAGCTGTAGGTACTTTAGGTTTTGTCTGCGGATGAAGCAGCCTTAAAGAGCATTACATACATCTGTAGGTGCTGATTTATTAAGATCTGTAATTGTATGCCTTTATACACCTGCTCTTTTTCATGGGAAAGATGAAATAATGACAATTTCTCAGTGTTTTTTTGGAAATAGTAACATAGATAATCCGAGCACTCCAATTATCTGCCTGAGAGGCATCAAGGAGTTGGAGATAATGCCCTAACGTTGAGGAAATAATATGAAATTTGAGGTTTTCTTCTTTTTTTTTTTAGCTTCCATGAAATACAACAGATCTTACGCAATATCTAGTTCGAAGGATTTTTGCCATAATTTACACAAGCTGCTTTTGTTTTTTTCCAATAAATAAATCATAGAGGGGGAAAAAAATAAATAAATTTGTTAGGAACTCTGACTTTTTTCACACTGATGTAAAACACTCCTGGCACAGTTCATCTCTGGCAGTGCTAACACTAGACAGGTGATCCAAAATACTTGTGACTATTTTTGCTTTTATGTAACATCTTAAAGTGTAATCTGTCAAGCAAGGAGAATGCAGTACTTTGAAAGTGTAAGTAGTCTTCTGGTGATCTACTTTTTAGAAGGGCTGGGTAGCAAGAGAGACACCTTCTTTTAACTCAGCTGTACGTGTGTAACCGGCTCAGGAGGAGACAGCTCCAGTTGCAGCGGTTCCTTCACATGCGCAGGCACACAAATCAGTGCCAGAAACGGCAGCTTTCAGTTACCGAGTCCAAAGATCAGGAGCGTTCCAAAGGAGAGAGCAAGGTCCAGCTGAAATGTAAGCAGGTTGGCAGCAAGCACAGATCTTTAGCGTAGACGAATCTTTTTTGCTAACGAATAGTTTGTAGAAAATGGAATTTGCCATTTGCCAAAATGGAATCTGAGAACAGTGCTCATTTTCTTCAGGGGGAAGCGGGAGGTAAGGGGTGGGGTATAATTGTGGGTTTTCTGCCACTTTTTTTATTTCTAAACACTCGTCAGTCAGAGAAAGCGTGCTGTCCTGAAGAAGTGCCCGTTTTCTGTGAATGGAGAGGGACCCCTGACGTGTGTTAGCTCTTTAATTCTTTTATAAACAGAGTCAATTTTCGTCTTCGCTGTAGTGGAGGCTTCAGGTCTGTTCAGCATTACCGAGGCAAACACTATAACAAAAAATAAGATAACAACGGTGACTGGTCAACCCTAGTGGGGAAAGCGAGCCCTGTAAATGCAGCGCTAACTCGGCCGTTGGGTGCGCTGAAGTTGCACGAAACAGAGTCCAGAGCAAATGTGTGGCTGGGAGGTAGCAGAGGTTTTGTGGAAGAGCTAGACCTGTGCATCCTGTGGCTGTATGGTGCTCATTGCAGCAGGGTTCCCACCCACCGTCTCGCAGCTGTGCAGGTGTTAAACAGTGCGTCCTTGCGAGGAATAGAAACTGCATGGCGCTGTTTGCTTCACTGATGGCTCCCAATTAATCTGTCAGATGGTCAGTGTCACTGCAAAGTGGCCAGGAGGAGCTGTGGAGATGTGCTAGACCTGCAGCTGGGAGATTCCTCCAGCACTGAGGGGAATTCCTGGGTGGGGAAGAACTGATTTGAGGGGCCTTTCCAAGGGACAGTTGGGGCAGTCTCCAGTGGCACCGGCCTTCATAAATGGCTTTAAGTCCTGACAAGGCGTATGGTGGCCTGAAAGGACCTGAGAAGCTGCCAAGTCACCAGAGAGCGAGTTTTTGGTTTTCACGTGTCTCTTCTTTGAGGGTGGAGGCTCAGCTCGCTCAAGTGGGACAGCAGCCACCACCACATCAGAGTGACTGTGGATTCAGGCTGCTGTGGTGATCCTGAAACCATGCTCGGAGTCCTGTGTTAGGCGAGCCCAAGCCATTATTCTTCCAAATAAGGTTTGGCTCTCTGCCCTGCTCGGTACGTAAAACCATAGAGGTTGCCATATAACGTCTGAAGTTCCCAACCTATATAACATGACCAGTGTTTCGAGGAGTGGTGGGCTTAAAGAGGAATTTCTCATTAATATTGCTCTGGAATTGCGTTTTAAGTGGCACTGAGTGACATGAATCTCAGTCTGTGTAATTATTAGGAACCAAAGCCTGTTTACTTTGCTTTCACAGCACTAAGATGTATTGGATTTCATCTGACAGCTTCTGCTTCCAGTGAAGTTAGAATAAAAATTATATTAATACAGGAGAATACAAAGAAAAAAGTGCAAATGCGGGTTGTTTTCTTTTATTTTTAAAATGAGGCAGTATGTGAAAGTAGCAGAAGAAAGAAGTTCCCTTTTCAAAGGAACCCTGAGTTGGTGGAAAGATCTAAACTCACCCTAAAACTGGCTCAGATGATCTGTAACAAACAAAACCGTTCTCTTGATACCAGATTTTCCATCCCCCTGGGAAAGCCTTGCGCCGTTTGAGCCACACTCGCCTTTAGTGGAAGCGTGACAATTATCATCTGTGTTCTTACAGTTTCTTCTGGTCGCCTGTAACATTCGTCTTTAAAAAACCTCCTGCCTTGCCAGGCAGGCAATAAGATCAAGTGAGCTGCGCTATAGCAAGAACCACCCATGATTGGAGGTAAACTATGCGGATATATGTTGGGGTGGAGGTTGAAAGGAGCGTGGAGGGCATATTTGAAGCAGACTGTGCAACTGCTACAGCAGGTCTGACTAGTTTGAGACGCCTCGAGGCAGCTTTGTCTTAACTTCAGGTAGCTGCAAAATGAAGTTTTAAAACCTAATTCAGAAATACATCATCATCTTCCGGTGCCTCCAAAAACTCTTTGCTTTTCATGTGTTTTTACAGGCACCCTCTCACCCCTTGGAAGAAGCGTTTAGTAGATAGACGTACACGTGCACGCGTAGCATTTGCATCTTTTTAAAAGGCACATTTCATCAAGATAGGAGGCTGGCGTTCACGCTGAAACCACAGCGCTTTTTTAACCAGCGGTAACAGTTTGCTTTCCTATCGCTCTGTGCGTGTGTCCGTGTGAGCAGGGGAGAGAGAAGCGGCTCTATTTGAGCACTTTTGGCGTAGCGTGATTTGTTGCCGGTCGGTTCTTGTGCCTTTGCCTTTCTCTGTGTAGGAGGAGCGACTCACACTATTAGTGTGTGCTGCGGTCGGGGGGGATTTTGACCAGGGTACTTTCACACTGACTGTCCCAAGGGTACAATAACCTGCTTAGGTTACCCTCTTGTGAGGGAACATGCTCTCCCTTACCCTCCTACTCCATCTGTTTGGCAAAATATTGGCTCTTCTAAACAACGCTTCGCCTTTCCTCCCTTAACTAAAATATTCCACGAATAACTTGTGAACGAATAGAAGAGGGAGAATATTTTCTGCGTGTGTAACGTACAGTGTAAAGCTTCCTGTCGCTGCTGTGCTTCCTTGTGCTGGCAGTGGAACATACATGATACATATGTGCTCTGAGGTGGGTTCCCTTAATGTTGTTTTTTGGTTTTGGGGTTTTTTTTTAAAAGTGTGGGGAAAATCAGTGTAATACTATCTAGGGTGAGGTTGAATGGGTTGTGCCTGACTGAATGTGAAATGAAGTTGAGGATGTTTCGTTTCAGTTTCCTGATCTCTTCTCCTTCTGTACTTTCCACTCCCAATTTCCAGCGACTTCGTTTGTGGTTAAATTTGTTTGTGCCATGTTAATTGACCTGTACTAAGCCTGCTTCAACATACAGATTTAATACACGTGTTCTTTAAAATATGCTATTAAAAAGGGTGTCCCCATTTAAGTTTAAATGATTTATTTGAGAACGTTTAAAGAGCTACACATAAAAGTTATGCGGATCCCATGGTGGCTGTTTAAAGGCTATCACTTTGGTGTAGCAGGTTTTATTGTGAAATCAAGCAGGTGCCGCAAAAGATGGGATCTCTCACCTCTAACTTGGAGCTGTTACGGGTTGAGAATAGTTCAAGGCTGGCCAAAGTTCCCTCTATCGATTTTCAGAAGGCTTCTTCATAGGATGCAGAAACACGTGCCATGTTTCAACAAACGTGAGAGCTTTGGTACCACAAGGCCAACAGTTATCATCTTGTCTAACATCATTTAACACCGTCTTAGCAAACTTCCATGTCAAACTTTAACTAGCTTTTTTATATATTTTTTTCTTTATTTCACTGGTATTGGAGAAATGTCCAACAGCTTTGCCACCTCTTTAAGAGAAACTCGGGCTGAGTGGTTGCTTTTCCACAGAATGTACGTCTTTGCAGGGCTGTGTTCATTTTGTTTAAGCAAAAAATGTTTAAAAAGCCTCATGTGCTGTATAGCTGCTTAAAAAAAAATGCCAGGGAAACACCTTTCTTTTCTCCTCTTTTAACTCTCAGTAGCGAGAAACTGGTTAGCAAATAAAATCTGCAGGCCAGAAACTGAGACTTGTCATTGCTGGGATGTATGGTATATTTTGCAGTATACATTTCTTTAGAGGTGTGGGGTTTTTTTCCTCTCTCTCCTCTTCTTCCCCCTGCTATTCGCTGCTTCTCAGTTTGACTGTGATAATTTATTCAGCACTGTTTTCAGAGCAATAACCTACTTTTTGGCAAACCATTCAGTTCTTTCCACGGTAGCATGGGTATTTCTCCCCCCCACCACCATGTGTTTATTAAGGGTCTACGACAAGGGGGAAAAACAAGGTATCTTTAGGGAAAAGATGCTACGATACGCTTGAAAGCAAGGGTTCAATCCAAGTAATTATATACGCGAGAAAAACTCTTCTCTTCCTATACACAAAGGGGTCTCGTCTCTCTTGGATGCACGCGCAATTCTCATTAACCTTTGTAGGAATTATCCACATCCAGTGAAGATGGGTCTGCAAGGCTCAGTCCCTATGTAGGCTAAAAATACCAGCTAGACCGTGACATGCGTGTGCTGATAGAGACGTCTTGTACAATATAAGACAACGCTGCCGTAATCTATTGTTCCGAGCGGCATTGCAGGGGAGGAGGGATGTATAGCTGGTCTTGCTGTTTCACCGGGCTCCCTTTCGAGCCTGACCAGTAACGTCTTGGCGTTACAGGCGTGTTTATTTTAACAGCGGAAAGGGAGCGTGCGTTTGCTAGCCTGTGACACTTTTCTGGTGGCCACGCTAGCTCTTCCAGATCATTTAGAATTTAATTTACAAGTAAGGTGCCTCTTTTTTAGCCAGTGCTTTTGCTGTGCCGATGCCTGCCGGCTCTGCAGTGGGAAGAAATGGAAGGCAGGCAGCCCTTGGCTGAATTTGGCCCTGAAGTGGTACATAGCCGTCTTAATTGCTGCTGCTCCACCGCTCGAAGAGATTATGGCTCTGGTTCTCCCTGCACAGAGCTGTGCACACCGGCTCCAGTATGGCTCCTTGCCCACTGGCGGGGAGATCTCGTCGTGCCGTGGCGCTGCTTGCAGGACCAGCAGCTCCAGCTCCTGTTCAAAGAGGCCCAGAGTGCTGGACTGGTGAACAGAAACCACGATGTGGAGCAGGGGAAGCTTCTTGGCCGATCCCGGGGAGGCTTGTGAGTAGAAGCCGTCGCATATTTTTCGGGTGACAACAAGCAGAGCCTGCTGAATAATCATCTAATCGCGTAGTAAAGTCAGAGGATCTGGGCTAGCGCCGTGCCTGGTTTTGTTTCCCGCAGCTCTGATTTCCTATTGCTGATGCCCAGGTGTGTAAGGCAGCTCCTAGTCCTGGAGCTTTGGATACTGGCAGCAGAGTTACTCGGCCCGTGTGTACACAGCATGATATAATTTAATTCATGCTTGGCAGGCCTGGCTGCTTCCTTAGCGCTGCCACGTGGAGACCCGAATTTCAGCATAGGCTCGGCCTGGCTCTTTTGGGTGTCTCTTTGAAGCACAGAATCTCAACCAAGCTGATCCCCAGCAAGGAGGCTTCCATGTGGTGGTCCAGGCGCTGTTGTGAGTAGATGGTGTCTGCAGCCACCCTAGGGAAGGATGTAAAGAGGATTCATCACAGAGGTGACCCAAGGAGAGGGCAGCTTTGTCGTGTTGCCAAAAACCTCTCTTCTTGCAGTGACTAACCCTAACAAAACAGCTCTTGGTAATGGGAAGGGAGGAATCCTCCACCCTGGTCTGACTCAAAGCAAGTCCTGGTGGGGTTGGTTGTTGATGGGGCCGTGTCTGCATCAGGCCTGTGAAGGGCAACTTCCAGTTATGGACAAGACCGAAAAAGGTCAGACTGGGGTCTTGTTTGCTGCATCTGCTGCACGCTGTCGTAGGGATGCTGATGGAAAGTCCTGTCTGGAGCAGAACATGGGACAATTGACATTTTGGCTGTGGGAGACCCATGAGATAGAAATGACTTCTGCTGGGCGATCCAAGCCTGTTCTTTCTTCAGTAAAGGCAACTGCCTCCCTGTATGTGAATAAAACCTCTTCTGAATAAATGTTTTCTAGCCCCACTATGTGACAAAGCTCCATCCCCTCCTTGCTTCGTAATGAAAAGAAGTTGTCAGAGTTGCTGAGAGCTTTTGCCTGAGTCTTCCTGAGTTCAGCCTTGGAGATGGTTTGGAATATGTCTAAGCCAGCGTTCCATGCACAGAACCTGTGCGGTCTTGTTCACCTTCACATTCTGCCAGGGTAGTCTTTAATGGTTTAATGAGCTAACAAGTGCTCGTCTGATTTAAACTTGCATTAAGTTCTGCTACCCTGATAGAATTCCTAATATTATAAACACCCTTAATAACACGGTTATAATCTAGAAAGCCTGCTCTCCTTTTTCCAAACAATTACTTAATGAGGCAGTAATTTATTCTAAGCTATATTTATTGGAGCCCATTCCAGCTTTATCAGACATACTCTGGTGTGTGCAGTTAGTCAAAAACATTAAAACTGCTCCGCTTCTTCCAAGGGAACATGTTACATTTAGCAAACTGACAGCATTCGAAACTGTTTCCAATTTAATAGGAGCATATGTTTCCTGCAAGTCTTAACACACTACAGAGTCAGAGATCGCTTTAGACTGCGGCTTTGCCTTTTTTTAGCATGGTAAAAAGGAGCTGGAAACCGAAGGCAGAAGTGGAGTTTGTAGCAGTGTTTTCAGTTGTTTTGCTCACTTTTGTTTTCCTGAGAGCCTTCTAGCAGGGATTTGACAGGCTGCAAGTTTTCAGAAGCTATCAAGAAAGTCTTGTGGGCGGCGCAAGACGTAGAAGCGCTCGCTGGAAATGCAGTTTCTGATCATTAACAAGCAGCAAGAGCTGGCTTTGCCCTCTGGGCCTCAAATAGTACAGTATGCAACAAGGGAGAGCCGGCGAGGCCCGCGGATGGAAACAGTAAGATCAGATTACAGTTTCAAAATATCGCTGGAACACGTTGGCTGGCGTTACACTATTGACTGGCTTTGTAATTGCATGGCTTATTTGCCGGGGAAGGCTTCACCTTGCTTTCTGATGAACATGGACGCTCCTGCGGGGACCTTGGGGGCTCCAGGCTCCGAGTACCTGAGTCAATCCCCGTGAGAGCTGCGTGACTTCAGATGCTCCTCAAATGAGAGGCTGAGCTTCCTCTGATGTCTTGTCTCGTTCGCCAGGAGGCTTCCCTGCCCAGTCCCTAATTAATTGCCGCTTAGATTAGCTTCAGAAAGTCACCGGTTATAGTTTCCCTTATTTTGATTTTGAGACTAGAAAAGACCCCTGTTCCTCGGGGGGGAACTCCTAACTGCTCGCCCCCACTCTTCTCTCGTAGGGGGCTAAGGCTGTGTTTCAGCAGGGAGAGGGAAACTGCCTTCCTTGCTAAATGCTGGAGCAGCTTGGCTTGCCTCTCTGCTGCTTCTGGAAGAGCCGAGGTTCACCCGTCCACCACAGGAGAGAGGAAGAATGATGTGCCTATAAAACACATGTGAGAAATACCTGCCGCTTGCAGCTAGTGCTGGCACTGACAGCCTTGCAGGCGAAGGCTTGCAAACATAAAAACAATTCCCTGTGCTTTCTGGAAGCAAAGCTACCCAGGAGGCCAATTTTTTGATATAGCTCTAAAGGAGAGTTTTGTAAGTGCTTATTAAACCTCACTCAGCTTAGGGAAAAAAAAAAGAAAGAAAAAAAAAAGGCAGCCAGAATTAATGCAAAATGTGTCAGGGAAAACAAACCTTGTAAATGGGGAATGCCTGAACATTGGGTCTGGAGAGTACAGAAACCCCAGCACCGCTCTGCTCTCTGTACCCCTTGTCTAGGCTTGGGGGTTGTGTTTTCCAACTCACGTGTGACACGAGAGCCAGTTCTTACCAGGCAGCGCCTGGCAGGAGTCCTCTCTAGCCAGGCAACGTGGACATGTTACACTCGAGCAAGTAAAACCTGCGTCAAATCCCGAGAAGGCAGCCTTGCAAAAAAAAAAAAAGAAAAAGAAAAAAGAAAGAACAACCCCACACCAGCACCCGTCAGTGTACAAACTGCAAGCCAGCTGCAGCATATTGAATGTAGCCGTGCGTTGCTGTGTGGTACACGCTGTACTAGCTCCCAGGGATGCTGCCGTGCCAGGATTTAAAGACCCTGATGTCAACAGAAGAAATCTTCAAGGAGGGGCAATTTTCATCACACCATGGCTGTCGCCTCTGAAAGTCCATGTTGCTTCTTCGCTCCGGTGCTGGAGTTAAACCTTGACACCTGAGCTGTTCATCTTTTTTCCTTGTTTTTAGCGAGGCTGGGAGAGGATGCCAGATTTATACTGGCATTCTCCTCCACTGTCTCTCTTCCTTTCCAGCTTTGACTGGGAGGAGGGAGGGATGCCTGTGCTCTCAGAGGGCAGGCTGGCTCCCAGCTGCTGGGGCAGGTTTGCTCCGCTTGGCCAGGAACCTGCAGGCCAAGGAACATCATTCCGAAGTGGGTGAGCTCGTGGTCCTGCCCCTAGGGGGTCTTCCCTTTCTCTGCCATGGCCTTGAGGATGTGGAAACTGGGATGGGGGAGAGAGAGTTTTACCTGTTTGTCTCCCTATCTCTAGGGCACAGGTGCTTTGAAGTCGTCAGGGTTGGTTACAAGTTCAGGTGGTCCCTCAGTCTGGATCTGGCAGTCCTGAAATGCCTCATGGCAGCCCAGCCTGCCTCTGCTAGCTCAGAGGATCCAGCCCTCGTCTTGCCAGTTGAACCCAGTTGGCACAAAAGGCCTTTTTATTTTGGTCCTGCAGCTATCTGTGCCAAACCCTGATCCTGCTGAAGTCAGTAACAAAACGCTCATTGACTACCCTTGGGCCAGGATACAGCCAATGCAACCCTCATCCTTGAGGAGCGAGGGATGGAGGAGAGGAAAATAATATTTCATGTTCCAGAAGTGACACAGAAAGCGCTTGCATCATTTACTGGATAGAGTCTCCAAGAAACCCTGGTGAGGTTCTTTTACACCTGAGGTTTGGGAAACTTCCATTTGGGTACAAAATGTGCAAAGTCAGTACCCTCTTCGTGGTATGAGGGGCTTTTGTGTTGTTGGTTTGTTGTTGGGTTTTTTTCCTGTGCACGTGTGTGTGAAGTGGTGTTTTATCTTAATTCCTCCAAATTGCCTTTTTCTTTCTCTCTCTCTCTTTTTTCTTTTCTCTGTGGTTTTAATTACCCAAGATTTCAGAAGGTAACTGGTCCTGCTTTAAACTCCACTTGCCCCGCAAGCCCCTGCTGTTCACATCTGCCTTTGGGCATTCTCCTGCGTGGGGAGGAATGGACTCTGCGGGTTGATAATTCTACCTTTGTGAGCAATGTTCTAAAAGTGAACCTCGCCGTGTTAAGCTGCTCGTCCTCTAGACCGAATGATAGGGTGGCGCAAATGCGGGAGTGGAAACGTGACGTCTGAAAGATCCTTTTCCGCTGTCCCTCTTGGTGTTCAGTTCCTCTTTCTTTCCTTCCTGTTTGCCTTGATGAGAGGGGAGGGACTAGTGGGTTGTGGAATTGATTTCCAAGAAAAGCCCTCAGCCTTGAGAGGCATTTAAAACTCAACTGTTAAAAGCCTTGGAGAATTAACGTTAAAGGGTATTTTTATTGTTGGTGAGATAACCAAATCACTTCCCCCCTCTGTTTTTACGTATCAAGTGCTACCCTATGCCAAATTCCCAATTATTGAAGACTTCAGAGAGGTAGTTGAGCAATGACAAGGTAAAACATCCCAAGTACAATTGATTAAATACAATACTTCTCTCATGACGTGCGCCTACCTCTGTCCTCTGGAGAGCAAAGGATTCGTCACTAAGTGGGCTCAGAGACATAGTTGGGCATTGCACAAGCTTTTCTGTGTTTAATTGATGGTGGTTGACTCCAGAGAACCACCCGCTCCAGGCTGATTATCTCTTCTACTGAGCCCCAACTGCATTTGAGCAGTTGCAGAGCCAATAAAAGGAAGCTAAGTGACACGCAAATGAAAAAAAAAATATATTACTTTTGTTTTGCAATTAAGAAAAGCCAACTCCCAAACAATGCTAGGGTTTCGTTGTCTCCAAGGCGCGTGCGATTGCCCTAAATGGGCAAAAAAAAGCAAGTTGAATCTTTCTCAGCAACAATGGTACAGCTTTTGGGTCTAGATCTTCCAGAGCTGGAGCCAACTGGTAGATACTATCGGGGAAGATCTCCAAGTAACTCCCCTTTCCCCAGTTCCCAAATAAATGCAGTTTTTCCATTGCTTGCCTTCAGCTTTCTGCTGCCACATACCTAAGGAACTTTGAAAACTAACTTGGATACCAAACCCCTGCACCACCCCTTATTAAAACAGCAATGGGACATCCCATCTCAGTTCTTCGCGCTTGGCCCCAGAATGATGTTTGCTGACAGATGGTTGATGAAGGTGCAGCAGAAATAGATCTGTCTAGGGTTGCTGCTCAGCTAAAGTAGATGCGTGAAGGACCCTCCATGGATGTGACCCTTTGTCACTGCCTGTCCAGGCTGGCATTTTGTTGGGTTGCTGTTGTCTGGCTGTCCCCATTAGGGTCGTACGACTTGGTAGGCCAGCTCTGTCTTCTGACATTTGGAAGGGTACAAGTATATCTCATTTTGTACTTATCTTTGGCCAACCTAATCTGTAAGTTTGGTGTTTTTGTTGTCCAGCAGGAGCTTTGTCTGGAAAGGCTAGGAGGGAAATTTTCAAAATGAGCAGAACTGAACCAGATCAAATGACTGTTTTTTTTAAAAAAAATGTTGTTCAGTGCCTTAAGATGTAAAATGTTGATTTCTTTAATGTGGGCATGAAACTGTTGGTTGAAGGAGGGAAGAGGTGGTTTGAACTGTAAAGAACAAACAGGCAATGTTTTCCTAAGCTTTAGTGGTCAGAAGCTATGAGATTCCTTTATGGACATCTAGAGAAAGGCTTGCAAGCCTGAAAGCCTATCTGTTTTTACCGACTCTATCGGTTGGTCTAAAAAGATGCTGCCTCCTTGCTCCACTTAGAATGAACAAAGTGATTTCTGGAAACTGGAAAAAAATGCTTCTACAATTCCCATTTGCATGCCAGAGGAGAAGGGACTTATATATAACTTTTTAAAGCTGCGAGTCTAGCACTGCTCATTTGAACCGCCTTTTTGGAGGAATAACCCCCCCTTCTTGCTTAGGCTGGTGTCCAGCTTCACTGCTTTAATGGTTAAACTGGCTTCAGAGAGCCTTGCCGGGGAAAAGGAAACTGAAAGCTGCACTGAAAAGCTGGTGGGTGAGATTGGGAGTTGCCTGATCTATTTTATCTTTTAAAAGGACAAGCTCTCAACCGAGCTGTGTGAAGATTGAGTGAGATGTGAAAGCTGGACAGTCATACATACAGGAAACCTTGAATCATTTCTAAGCTTCCTGGAAAATGACGTAGTGAAGTTATTGTTGCGTTTACTAATGATGGTTGCGTAGCTCTTACCGATCAGCTTAAAAAATGCTTTAACTACCAGCACCTCAATTTTGGATGCTAATGTGCTCCTTTGGGTTCATTCGAATGGTTTGCCCACGTCCCCTGACAATAATAATTAATAATTGAGCACCGGGAACAGAGCGTGGCCACCTAAATGGTCTGTTTTCTTTATCACGGGGAAAAGGGTTTGTTTTGTACAGAGAATATTTTTATATGCTCCTGGCAGAGCCTGACAAACTTCAAAACTCTCATAGTCCCCAAGCCATTTAAAAATGTCTCCTTTAAATAGAGCATTGCAGAAGGAGCCTTGGTATGTCTTTAGGGCAGAGCCTGTCTCTTTTCAGGGGGAGGAGATTGTAGGAAGGGATGGAAAGCCGCTAGCTCTCCTCCTGATCCATTGCTGCTTTGAAAACCTGCTGTTCTTGGGCGGGGGGTTTCAATTCTTTCTTCTTCTCCCTTTCCTGCTCTCTGTTCGAGGTAGAGTAAAGCGTGTCCATCATGAACGTTGGAACAGTAAAGCCCCCCCTCCCACCCCAAACCCACGTGCACAGCTCTGGAGTAGTCCATGGAAGTGACACTAGGGAGCAGAGAAAAACCAGACTTCAGCAGTAGTGCTAAATTTCAAAGGTTTTGTTCACCCAAGATTCCAGGCGCGGGGATCGCTGGTAGCTCGCCAAGGAGCTTGGATGGCAGCCTACCCGTTCCTCAGCTCCGCTCAGCTTGCGCCCTCCCCCCTGCCTTTCTTTTTTTAATTGCATAATATGCTAGAAAATGATCTGGATTTGGGACTTATTTTTAACCAGAAGAGGCTCACTTCGCCCAATCTGATTTTGGATTTAACATCCAGCAAATGCTTTCTGAAGCTCTTTCTCCTTTCTGCATTGAACCCCTGACTTCTTTTGCTTCCTCTCCCACTTTGCAAGGGCTCTTTGCTTTTCAGTGTTTGTCAGCCATTCTGGGGGGTGCTTGCAAGTCCTTAGCTACATTGCCTGTCCGCAGAACCAGTGCGTGATGATCAAATTGATGTTAGACCTGCCTGGTGCAGTCATCTGACAGGCACGGATCCCTCTGGGGGAACTGGGAATTATACACAGTTGCAGCTAGACGATAGCTGCATCTCAGAGCTCAGACAAGAGGAGTCAAGTTTGAGGCTAAAAATCTATATGCCTGCTGCAACTTCTTTCTAGGTAGCTGGGGCTGGAAGGCCTCTGCTTCTCCTAGTTTAGATGTAGGCATGATAAAACCACCTTGTCCGGTAAACTCAGTCCCTGCAGATAGTGGGGGAGAGAGTCATGGGGAATCTGCCATCGCACAAGCACTGGAAGCATGGCCAGTATTTCAAGAAACCGGCTCCTGGCTGCTCAACGAAGATGGGTGGCAGTGTGAGGCAGAGAGTTGCTGACCTTAAATCCCTCCCTGTTCGGACCTGTAATGTTAGGTCGTGCCTCTATCATGGCGCAGCAATTCCTTCATTCCTCTGCGTTTTAGGGGTGATCTTCGTGCCGCAAAACTAGTGGTGACAAAATGAGGCTGGGATTGTGCTGTGGAGAGGAGCGTTTCCAGGTGCTCTGAAGCATCCTGTAAGAGACTGCATCAGGGATTGCACTGCCCTACTTACACTGAGCTCAGGAATGATTTATGATGCAGGGCAAGTTTGGTAAAATTTTCTTTTGTTTCCTTCGAAATCTGCCATCTGACCAGGAGAAAAGCACATGCATTTATGCTGATTTTTGTTCTTCGGAAAGCCCTCTGGCATTCTTTTGTTCTCCGATGAAACCTGACATGGATTTAGTCCTAAGCGAGGAACGAGCTTTGATGGGGGAGAAGCGAAGACAAATGGTGCATCCGGAGTGATGCATCCTTGCTCTGGTGCCAAAGCTGTTCTGGCCATGGCCAGGACTGGGGGTGCTCCTAGGGCTGTGTTCCTGGAGTGGGGTGCTCAGCGCATCAGGAGACACCAAATGCCTCGCAAACTTTTTGAGGCAGATGCTCCTGTTCTCAAACTGGCGCTGTCAGGACCGAAGGCCCTGGCTTCAATCTGAAATTTGAAAATTTGCTGCCAGGTGTGGAAGGGTTTGAGTTTTAGGGGTGCTGTTTGAATTCCTGCTCGGAATTTACCAGCGTAGCTATGCTTAAACACAACGGACTAGAGCACCGCGTTAAGCTTCTGCTTCCTCATCATGCTGCTTGTGGGCTGAGAGCGAGTTATTTTTGTGGACAGATTTCCACTTGTGATCATTGGGGGCAAGCGAGGAGGGGACCGAGCGGCCAGGCTGTCCCCACTGCGTGTGTAAGGGAGCGGGTGGACTGGGGTGGTGGTTCAGGTGCGGAGAGCAGGCTTTGAGCTCTGCCGGTTTCATCGGTCTCTTCTCTTTCCTTTCAGATATATGTTGGGGAAAGGAGGAAAGCGGAAGTTTGACGAGCATGAAGATGGGTTGGAAGGCAAAGTGGTGTCTCCTACTGACGGTCCCTCTAAGGTGTCTTACACCTTACAGCGTCAGACTATCTTCAACATTTCCCTTATGAAACTTTATAACCACAGGCCATTAACCGAGCCAAGCTTGCAAAAGACAGTTTTAATTAACAACATGTTGAGGCGAATCCAGGAAGAACTCAAACAAGAAGGCAGCTTGAGGCCTGTGTTCGTGACCGCTTCGCAGCCCGCCGACCCTCTCAGTGACAACTTCCGCGAGGCCCAGCCGGCGTTCAGCCATCTCGCCTCCCAGCCCCTTCTCCCCACTGACTTTGTAAGCACTACGCCCCTGGAGTCTTGCCTCACCCCAGCCTCTTTGCTCGAGGATGACACTTTTTGCACTTCCCCGACTGTCCAGCACGATGGTCCGACAAAACCACCACCTTCTGCTCTCCAACCTGTAAAGGACAGCTTCTCCTCAGCCTTGGACGAAATCGAGGAGCTTTGTCCAGCACCTACCTCTGCAGAGGCAGTAGCAGCTGAAACAGCAGCCGATGACTCTAAAGACCACCCCAGCGAGTCCAGTGTTCAAAAGCCCGAGGGCTTCCCGGAGAGCAGAACGGCCGAATCGAAACTCATGGACTCGCTACCCAGCAACTTTGAGATCACAACTTCCACAGGTTTCCTCACAGACTTGACCCTGGATGATATTCTGTTCGCTGACATTGATACGTCCATGTATGATTTTGACCCCTGCACGTCTGCCACGGGGGCTGCCTCAAAAATGGCTCCCGTCTCAGCAGATGAGCTCCTAAAAACTCTCGCTCCCTACAGCAGTCAACCAGTAACTCCAAATCAGCCTTTCAAAATGGACCTCACAGAACTGGATCACATCATGGAGGTGCTTGTTGGGTCTTAAAATATAGAAATATAGCAACTTCTTTTATTTTTTTTCTCCTTTTTTTTTTTTTTTTTTAATTTTAAGTACCAGTATATACACTTGGTAGTATTTCCATAGTCCCTCCCGCCCCCGATTCACAGCACTGTGCATGCGTCCTTGCTTGCCTTTTTTGAAAAGAAAAAAGGATCACACTAGTTTTTGCTTCGAGCAGAGTTGGAGTGCCTTCATCCATGTCTGACCACTTCTAATGTATTTTTTTTAAAGTGGTTCCTCAAGGAAAGACCGAATATCCTGGTATAGAAAAGAAATATGTATTGTAGACAATGTTATGTTATTACAAAAAAGAAAAAAAAAAAAGAAAACAAAAAAAAATTGTCAAAGCTAAGCACAAGGATTATGTTGGGGAAAGCTGTAAATTGCATGTGCATATTTGTCTATTTTTTCTATAAGTTTTATTGCAAGAGGTAAAAAATTTTATTATTTAGATAATCTCAATACCATTTTAGCCCTGTATAGGTTGACTTTAGCAATTCAGCCTTTTGGAGGCATTAACCTGCTCCTCTTTAAGTGTTGCATTTACATGGCTGTTTAGAAACTGCTGCCCAAATTTATTTTATATTTTTGTACAGATTCTGCAGTTTATGATATTGTTTTTTCTAAAAACAAATGCTGTTTATACACACAAAAAAAAATAGCTATTTTGATAGGATTTGCTCACATAGTTCCTGCATAATTCAGATGTACAAGAACCACTTGTACTTTTATACAGAGTTGTAATGTTTTATATGTGTATGGTGCAAAGAGAAAATTGGATCAAATAAGCCTGCAGTCGGTTTCCCTGAATGCAAACAACAACAAAAAAAGTGCTTTAAGAAAGGGCTGGGAGCTGCTTCTGTTGAAGTTTCACAAGTGTTTGCTCCCTGCTGTACCCACTGCGCACTACTGTGATTCCCCAAACTTAGAGCCATGTCCTCCTCCAACACGTATGTGAAGCAGTTGGCAGGAAACAGTTGTGGAACTTCACTGGAAGAGGTCCCGAGCACCACCACAGCTGCAGCCTCCCCACCGGGCTGGTGCCCCCGAGCCCGTTCACGTCCTCTCGCCGGGGCATCCATCCCACGCGACGTGGAGCGCCTTAACGCGGCGGCCGATCAGCACTTCCTCACCTAAAGCTCCAGGGAGTGGTTTGGAGGGGAGAACGTGCCCGTCGTCCACCGACAGCCAAGCTCTGGTGGCGATCTTCCCGACCGGCAGGTGTATGTGCGGAGCGGAGCGGGCAGAAGACTGGCGTCGACAGCGTCCACTCGCCCTTTCTTGGAGCATTTCTCCTTCCCTCTCCCCACCTCACTGTGCTAAGTGCTGAAAAAGGCAACTTCAGTATTACTGCAGTGAAGCTCATCTCTTACCTGCACTGGATGGACTCGCTTTAATATCCATTGCTGTTGAAACTGGAGCCAGTCGTGTGACATCACGTGGCATCTCGCATAGGGTTGGTTTCTTGTATCAACTGTGTTACCTGCTTTACACTTTATAGACCCGTTTTACAACGAATATACAGACACAGCTTTCTATGCATGGTCCCGTTCCCCGTAACACCTGAGAAGTCTTCTCATTACTGCACCAATAGCGTTTTTGTTTTGGTTTTTTTTTTAAAAAAAAAAGTTCGTTGTGGTGTACATTTAATTTAAAAACAACAAAAAATGTTTGCAATGTATCATGCCTATTGCTGAAGTTGCTACGGCATTTTTAGGTTTGTTTTGTTTTTGTTTTTTTTTCAATGGTACTTTAGCTGTTGAGCGCCGGTTACAACCTATATTGTTGACATGCCTACGGCTTCTTTAGGAATAACTTTTATATTTATTTAAGAAATTTTAAATTATGTTTTACGTCATTTGGCAATATTCAGTCAGTTCTGCTCCCTTCTTGTCATGGATAAAATTGGGTCTTGGCTGCCTTTTTAAGGAGGTGGCGTTTTATAAATTGGCACTTTAAAGCAGGCCATATATATTTATTAGTCTATAGGTAGGTAGATGTAACATAGATATGCACACGGGCACAGTATAAAAGCAAATAATAAGTTTTGCAATGAAGGAACTCCTAATCGAAACTAAATGCGTCATGTACAATTACGAAACGCGCTTCTGGCTCCTAATTCGTCTGCCAGGGTGAGATGCGGGGCTGGGGGAGGAAGGGGGGAACTGGCGGGGGGGGGGGAGGATTTGCTTTCTTCTTTTTTCCAAGCTGATGGATTTGCAGTTGTTT
>WEIS01018580.1:0-14091 GCA_013389965.1 Todus mexicanus | reverse complement strand
CTATTAAGTATAATGCCTACTTTCTGCATGATTATGATGTTTGGTGCTTAGATAAACTCTGATATTCAAAGAAATTCATAAAGATTAGAGGGTTTTTTTCAGGAGGAGCTCAGGAGACTGCTCAGTCTTTCTGTGTTCAGCTTCAAACTCCAGACTCCCTAAACATGACAAATGTACGTGCGTTCTGATGACTGCCAGTTGAATTGTATATCTAACCCTACACTGGCCAAGATGTGAACAGGGTGGCCGTTTGCATACCAGGTGACTTTAGTTTGACATTAGTTAAAACATAATTTAAGTCAAATCAAGTAATTTTAATTATTTGCACTATTTTAAAACTGTTATAGTGCACTATTTTTTCTGGCCACTAGTAATCAAAATACTTCAGTATTAAATAATTACATTAATAAATGTGCTGGACCACCTGTTTTACCCAATAATGGCTTTATTGTATAGGATAATTTGTATGAATACAAATTTCACCAAAATAAAAGCACAAATCTGTGTTTATGTGGCAGGCTATAACAAGTGTGTGTTGATTGGCCATGACTGGGGAGGAATGATCGCTTGGCTAGTGGCTATATGTTACCCCGAAATGGTGACCAAGCTGATTGTGGTTAATTTCCCTCATCCTTCTGTGTTTACAGGTGAGTTTTATAGTAGTTTTTGTTAATCCAGAGTATCTGCATTTTCATTGTGATTGTGTTTGCTCTGAGGTTGCTAGAGAAGAACCAACAACTTGCCCCTTTCAATGTTCAGTAGATAAATTGTCAGTGCTCAGTGCTTCACAATCTGGACTGTATTTTATGAATCAGTAAGGTATTGAGTATTTGACTTTTGGAACAAATTTATTGTAGGAATAGGAAGTACTTGCAACCAAACTTAAAGACTTTTTTCTCAATCCTTGAAGGTCCACAAACATAATTTTCACATACATTAATCTGGTTTATACCACGTTGGCAGGATAAAATTCCGTGAAGGAGGGGTCTATGTCACATTACACCAAGGTTAAGGCCTCAGTGCATGAATTTTGAGTAAAACCACCTCTGTGTAAATACAAATCAACAACTGGAAGTTAATGCTGATTTAGGTAAGAAGGGACAATTTATGATGTAGTACAATAGTCAGTAGAACAAGACAGCCTTTCCAAGCTACTGACTTAAAGGCTCATGAATGTACTAGTAGTGAGCTGAAACAAACTTAGGTGCACTAGTAGAATTTGTTGTGTGATCGGCTTTGAGCTTGTCTACTAGCCAGAAAACATTTCATGGGGATTAGACTGACATTCAGTTATTAAAATGAAAGTAGTATGTCACTGATTTTAATTTCTTTAGTTGCTGACCTTACCTATTTCCAGTTTAAAAGTCATCCTATTTCCATTTTAAAAGTCACCCATTTCCCCAGAAACAGTTAAGAATATTCAGTGCAGCTTTAATTTTCATTTCAGTTGAATGTAAATCTGACCTTACACCACCATGGTATCAGAACCATTCATGCATGCTGTTCTCACAGTGTTCTTGGGCACCTTTCTAAGATATTGAAGGACATTTTGCCAGGTAGTTAATCCTCACTTACCCAAGGAAAAGGTCTGTTCACCACCGCCTGAGCAAGCAGGAGCTTTCTGCAGTGTTTTCATTGAGAGCAGGCGCCAGGCTGTGTACAAAACAAATACATTTTATTATAGCATTTCTTAAGTATTTGTTTGCATATTCGTTGAAGTACAAAAATTGTTCTTTAGTTTGATAAAGTAAGCCTGGATCAAATTTATTGTACTGTGGATTAAATGAATATACATGGTTTCTAAATTGTGCAGAAAAGTAAAGTAAGCAGTGTTGATGATGGTCCCTCAAGGAAAAATGTTATGGATGATGCAATTTAGGAATGTTTAAGATATGAAAGCTTAGAGGATAGCTGACACTTCAGTTTACTTTGGTTTAAAACCCATTCTAGTCAGTGTAAGTATTTCGGAGAGATCTACATTGCAATTTTGCCTTTCTGAATTCACTTCCGTAGAGGATCATTTCTGGGCTTCCTACTACCTGCAGGCATTCTGGGCTTGCTTTGAGGAAGTTAGATAGTTGAATGTCAGTCTCAGCTCTTGCAACCCATTCGAGACACCAAATTACAATTTTAAAAAAAAAAAACTTAATGCAAATTTGGCTATATTATTTTATTTTGTTAAATACGCTCCAAGTTCTTTAAAAAGTGACGCTATGTAATTTTGATTACGGTTCTTGAAATGGCCAAGAAGAAAACGGATAGAAAAATTCTGTGCTTTTGCAAACAGGATTGAGGCTGTCCATGGAATGTAAGCGCATTATCATCTACAGATTTCTGTGCATCACATCTTTGATGAGAGAAGTACTTAAAGATTTGTATTTATGCCTCTTACTCCACAGCTGAAAAAATATGCTTTGAACTAGCAACACAAATAGATCTCTAAGTGAAAATCTATCATGCGATTAAAGTCTCCAGTATCCCTGCCCTCACTTAATCTTTGGCAGGCTTCTGATTTGCTGACTGTTTCTATTAACACATATTTTAAAAGTATGTTTTAATGACCACATCATATACTTACTCCTGAAACGATAATCATCTTTTGTCACATAGCATGCTCTAATAACGTAATATTTTTAAAACATGCCTTTAATTTTAAAAAACAGTAATATTAACAGTAATTTTGTTTGACTCATCAATTTTCATTTTTAATTCATGGGCATTTTTGTTTCAGAATACATTCTACGACATCCATCACAATTGATTAAATCTGGTTACTACTTCTTTTTCCAAATGCCATGGTTTCCTGAATTCATGTTTACAGTAAATGATTTCAAGGTGAGCAAAATGAGTGCTCTTGTTTATATATTTAACTGTGAGGGAGGGAAGAATTGCCGCTTATATTCATCCCTTCTGATGTAGTTATAATTACTGGAGAAAAATATGGAGCTTTCTGATTTTAATTTTAAGCTTTAGATATTTATATAAAGTAGGATCTAACTACATAGAATCTCTGAAATTAACTCTTGCTTTTGCATTTCTGGGGGGAGTTCAGGTACATACTTCCAAGTTCCAGCACCACAGTCAGCTGGTTTTACTTCTGCATGGGCCAGTGGGACACATTTGGTGCCTGGGCAACTCCAGCTGATTTATTAGAAGCTCCTGTGGGCAGTGGGACATCCTCTTGTCCTCCAGAACATGCTACAAGGCAGGCAGCCTGGGAGTCTGGGCATCAGATTCAGCCAGGTGATTAATTCTGCCTGGCGAACCAACAAGGCCTTATAACCTTAAAAAATATGTACAAGCATATAGGAAGGGAAAAAGCAGCTGCAGGCACACATCCTCCTACGTGTATCCAGCACAGTGCGGAGCCCAGAGTGCTGCGTGCACACAGGGCACATTAAGCTGGAGATGTCCTGATTCATTCTCCCTCCCATCCTGTCAGCTGCTGGGGTCTATCCCAAAGAAAACTATGTGCCAGTGCTTGACTTTCCCTGCCACAGGTGGCAGGTCAGGGTGGAGAACTGAGTAACTTGGTGATACTGGTATCTGCCCATACTTGAGTATTCTAAGTAAGTTATACCAGAAATAAGATTACCATGTGCTTTACACATAGCTCTCTAAAAAAGCATTTAGGTAAATCATTATACACTAGACTATGTATAAGTAGATTTTAGAAACGTATCCTGTTAAAGGAGAGAAATCACATTTTCTAGCTATCTTATGTCGTGGCTTTTTATGTTTCCCTTTGTAGATTCTGAAAAATTTGTTTACCAGCCAGGCCACTGGAATTGGAAAGAAAGGCTGCAGATTAACAGCAGAGGATATTGAATCTTATCTCTACGTCTTTTCACAACCTGGAGCATTAACTGGACCCATTAACCATTACAGAAATATTTTCAGGTCAGTGTAACATTCTGAAACAAGGTAAAATATTCTAGAGACCCCTGCAGGCCAAAAATGTTATTGTAAAAGTAGAAGGGAAAAACACACTGTCTAAAGTCTCAACAGGTAACAAATGTGTCAAGCAGTGTGATGCAACTTGAATTCTATGAGATAGCCACAGAAAACAGCATAACAACCAGAGTGCAGATAAGGAAATTCTTTGTTTCAAAATCTAATGAAGCACATACCATTCTTCATTCACAGAACCCATGGCAATCATGAAAATCCACCTCTAAATAATACTTACAAAATTAATATCAATGAATTGTTTACATTACATTACAGTTCATATTATCTAATATTAAGAGCTATGAAGAGCTTATTATTAGATAATACTACTAGATAATACGGCATCCAAGTATTTTACCTTCATCTGTAACTTTACAAAACCATGTCTGACTTGACTTTTAATGTGTTCAGACTGGATTTGTCTCTTGGGTTGGGGCTTTTTGTAATTAAGCCTAAAACTAACTCTCTTTTTTGTGTTCCTGCATTGGTCTCTTCAGACTCACTGTCAGCAGTAAGCACACATAGCAGGAAGCATGCATAGACTAAAACTGAGAGAGTATCATAATAGGAAATATTTTGCAAGCTTAATATTTATTTTATTTTCTCAAGCAGTTTTGTAACTTTTCGTGGAAGGAATTGGCTTGGCCATAGAGACTGACACCCCCTTTTTATCTACCAAAAACATAAAAGGGCCAGAAGGTATTCATTTCTGCATACACTCTACAGACCCAACTCAAAGGACTATACCAAGAAGAGAGGGATTGAACTCTTTTTCCCTTTACTTTGCTTTACTGCCTCCGGTCTTCAATAGTGCTAAATCTCCTGTATGCTTCTCTAACACAAGACCAGGTTCCCAATATTCTTTAAAGATGACTATTCTCTTCCTTCCCTAAACGCAGATAGCAGATGTTTGAAGTAGATTAACTTTTCATTTTTCCTGATCCAAATTTAGTGCCACCTCTGCTGCTTTTTCTGTGCCTTCTTTGCCTTCGCTGTCAGGAGAGCAGTCAGCAAGGAAATACTGGGAGGAAAACAGCGATGGGAGCCAGATGCTGTCTTAGGCTAAGAGACAAAACTAGAACAAGAAAGTAAAGAGATGGTATATTTTTTTCTAAATAAAAGATAACAGCAAGCACTGACACCAATGGGGAATAAATGAGATGGCTATGCTGGTGACAGTGTACTTATTTAAAGCTATGCAGGCTGGTTGATGACATCAGCTGGGATGTCCAAGGGCGGGTGGCAGGGAGCTGTGTGGCTGCACAGCAGCTCCCTGGCGCTGCAAAGGCACTGCAGGAGCCCCCAGGGAAGGGCTAACAAGAGCTGGAGAGGTGTTAGTGCCCTGAGCTTTGTTCGTTACATTTGCCGCAGCACCTCACATCACTGAGTGCGCACATTAACCAGACGCTTCTCTGACCATAACAGTGCAGTAGCTGTGATAACTGAATTGCTTTAGGTTTCCGATGAGATTAATGTAAAAGTTACATGTTTAAACTATTGTTTCAGGCCTTTTCAGGCTCAAAAAAAAAACCAAAAAAAACCCACTTAGTTATTAACGAGAAAGTATCTTCACAGCTATTAATTCCTCTGCGTGTGCATCTGCGCGTTGTTTGCTTTATTTTTCTAATGAAAGTATACCTGTACTGAATTCAGAGAGAATTATTTTAGGTGCCATCAGGTGCCGCGCTGCAGCAGGATTTGGACTGGAAGGAAAAGATGAGTCTTCAGCTCACTCAGTTCTTGCCACCAATTCTGATGGTCACATCTTATGGGATGTGAATCATTAAATATTAAAAGTGGATTGAAATTTTCTCTCATAGAAGCCATTAAGCAGCACTTAGATGCTAATGACTTGTATTCACCGTAACTCCCAGTGGGCTGGCACTGGTGACCTACGTGTTACAAGTTTCCAACTCATTACTATCCACCTGGAGTTTCATTCCTCAGAGCTTAATTTTTCTGGAAAGTTATTTCCAAAGAGACAATTGAAATCACCTACTTCCATCCATCAGCAACACATCCTTTTATAAATAGCACAGCAGTTGTTCCCTTCATTATACTTCAGATACAAACACTTTGGGAATAAAAATCATAAAGCTTTTGTATCACGCTTCGTTAAGAGAGATGGGGAAGCAGCTGAGGTTTGAATTTCTTCTGATATGTCATTTTTTAGGAAATGGGGTTAGTTCTCTTATAGCAGTTAAGAAGCGCTTCACTGTTTGTTTACAGATAAATTGTGGAACAGTGCTTGTGTGAAAGTTTGAGACTCTTTTTTGAAGACTTAAACTTCACAAGTGGAACTTCCCTTTCTAAATCTTAAATCTGCTTGTTAGTCCTTGTTAAAGGAGTTTTCTAGAAACTTCAGACATGGTATAATGTCCCATATTCCAGACTGGAAAGAAATATAATGTAGCTCGTAGGCAATAAAACCCGACAGGTTTACCGAGGCAGCGGGCATCAGAAGTCGAGCAGAGTTTTTTTCCAAGTGAGGCTACAAATCTTGCAAGGCACTTAGACACAAAAGAAAAATAGTAAACCCTACAGTAGTGAAAAAATACATATACACATAGTGAAGAGATCCAGGATACTGGATTTAAAAGGTAAAGAGATTAGTCTAAATATACTGAGCCAGATCACCAGATTATTAATTTTCAGAACCAATATTGTGAATAAGGTAAGGTTCAGTGGGTGAGGTCAGGTTGTTTGCAAAATGGTATTTTAAATCCACTGCTATAAAAGCCGTTTTAAGAATCTTTCTAATTCATCAATCAAAATGAAATTCAATTATTCTTTAAAGTGACCTTTTATGAATGTTTCTTGACATTATGTACAAGTGGATGGGCAGAATGTCTTCAGAGTATCCATCTTTTTGTCTTAACTTTAAACTAATGCATGCCATCAGCTTCGTCTTTCCCTTTTTACAGAGCATAGACTCTAAACTTACTCCTAAGTTTTATTCTAGTACTTAAGCGTGTCATAGAAGTTTGTTCAGAAAATATACATTACTAGTTTAAAATAATCATGTTCGAGCATTAATACAATAAAGATTTGTATGTGATCAGATGGAATCTGCTTTGAATTGTCACAGCTAGTCTGTTACAATAGGTGGCTAAGATTAAGCAATTCAACCATACATTAGATGAATTCGTCAGCATCTCTGAAATGGATGAGCTGGAATAAATTCTGGTGGGTTAATATGGTTTATGTTGAAATAATCTTTCATTTCTTGCTACTTATACCTTTGCTAATGTCTATGCTTAATGTGAGGAAATATTTATGAAATATTCCATTTAAATTAAATGTATTAAGAAAAAAAATTTTTTTTAACTGAAAGTTTAAATAGGTCATTGCGCTAGTACAATTTTTATTAACATTTAAGGCTTTTCTTCTAAGTATTATTCATATGTCTTATAATGTATTTACGTTGAGACACTTTCTAGCCTGCCAAAGCTCTGGGTTGCAATGCAGTTTTAAAGAGATTATGACTCTGTGAAAAGCAAAATTTTAAGGAACAGCTTTCTTTCACTGCATACAGGCCTTCAAAAACACACACAGTAGCTCTTTGTAAATGGTAGTATGAATTTCATAGATGAGTGAATATAGCTGCATTCAGTTCAGCATTTCAGACATCAGTGTTCTGTAGAACGTATTTTTCTACAGATACGTTTATTTTTAGCTCTACTACGTGATACTTAATTTTGAGTCTGTTTGAAATACTCTAGCTGGTATCTTCCACAGTGTCCAAAAATGGCAGCCTGCCATGTCCTAGACAACCATTTTTCAGTGACGCAATTTGGCTACTGAGGTAGCTGGATGCCTTGAACACTGTAGTCTATATGTGATTCAAAGCATCATAGTTCATTAAAACCTGTTTGCAGTAAATAACGCAGGTTCAGAAATTTGCTATGGCATTCATCAACCAAGGGAAGGCCGCTGACAAACAAAATCCTGGCCGAGTTGCTCCACATTGCTTTTTACAGAGATATGGGGCTCCTCAGCTGTGCACCATGAAGCATTATTCATGTTCCAAAAATAAGACCTCTGTTGAAATCAACTGCCGATTACAGATGTGTTACGGTAAAAGTATCTTCTAACAGTTTCACCATCCTTAAAAACAATTAAAGGGCTTTGAGTCGCAGGAGTGCTTTCTTGGTGTTATAGAAGATACCTTGGAACCTACAAAGCTTGCACTGAGATTTGCTGTGTTGATTTCAAAAGCTTAAGTTGACTGAAATCTGTCTTTGGAGATTTTTGTTAAAATAAGACCTAACTGAGTGTGTTTTATTTCTAAAGCTGCCTACCTCTGCAGCACCACGAAGTCATCATGCCAACCCTGCTGTTATGGGGAGAAAGAGACGCGTTTATGGAAGTTGAGATGGCAGAGATTACGCGCATTTATGTTAAAAATCATTTCAGGTTAACTATTTTGTCTGAAGCCAGTCACTGGCTCCAGCAGGATCAGCCCGATATCGTGAACAAGTTGATATGGACCTTTCTAAAGGAAGAGACAACAAGGAAAAGAGAGTGACTGTTTGTACATGTTTTAAGGGGTCCGCATAAAAGCTCTTCTGATTTAAAAACTAATTGTTATCAGGGCCATACTTCCAGCCTGCCTTCTATTTTGAGCTCTGTTAGAGAAAAGTGTTTTCAATGTACTGTACATTTGGACACCAATGTTACTGCTAAGAGAAGGAGTATGAGAGTCTATGATAGCAACATTGGTTTTACCTGTATACTTGTATTTTGCACATAAGAACACCTGCCTTAAGATATATATGTATTTGTATAGAAGGAAAATCATGGCAAGTTGCTTGGTTTTGTTTTCTCCCTTGCTTTACAGTTTTAATGTGTGGTGCCTTTTACAAATTTATAACAAAACAATAGACTGGTGCCATACTGAAGGAAGTCACGAGTTTTCATTCTAGATTCACCTGAATTTTTTTAATGTATTTTACCATTAAACAGTAAGTAACTCTTTTTATTATCTATATTTTAGCATACTGAACGATTGAAAAATTTCTGGGCACATTTCTAGTCTTCAAGTGAATAATGATACGTATCTTGTTGTATTGTTGAATGCAGCTGCTTTGTGCAATGTGTTTTTCTTTCTTGACTAAAAAAAATGGGAAACCTGTACACTCAACACTCAATGTCTGAACAAGAAGAACAGAAAATTAGGATTTAACATGTATCAGATCCACCACTGTCTAATAAAATTCAACTTACACTACTCCCTTGATCTGACTTCCTATGGAGAGGTTTCTGCTGGAGCTAAGAACTGGGTTTGATTAGCTGAAGTCTTTGTCGGGTGTGCAGTTCCTCATGCTATGACTGTTGTAGTTTCTGGAAAAAACACCTCATTGTTGGCATTCTCCTTCCTATGTTAACAACTACTGTTCTTGTCTCCCAAGAACCACTGCCAAGTTCCCGCGTTGATAGGAGGAAGAGACACAGTGTTACGGAAACATAGGTTAGAATTAACTTGCGTGTGATGGCAGGGGGAACGAAAACTGCACGCTAACTACAAAGAAAAAAGAAGCACAAAACATGAGTCCCCAGAAGAGGTGAGCCACCTGCCTGTGGGGTTTCCAAAGTCTGTCTCCACCAGCAGAGCAAGCAGGGTGCTCTGGGAACACGAGGATGAACCATGAGGTGAGTCCCTGGAGCCAGCTCAGCCTGAACCGACTCTCCACACTAGAGTAGCAGAGGTGACGGGTACTGAGGAGTCCCAGTAAGTCCCACACTGTGATGCGTGTTCTCTGTTCAAGCCCACGGTGTCCCACAGGTTGTACTGGGCACAGCCCCTGCTGACACCTCGCTCAGTGTAATCCTCACCACGAAAGCGGACCAAGGGGCGCTGGCAGCCAAGGATCAGCTTGTGGCTGGCGATCTGCTTTGTGTCAAGCAGTTCGTGAAATCAGAGTAAGAGCCCCCTCAGTACGGTGATAACGGTATGAACCTCGGCTTTCCATCCAGGGCACGTACCTGCCTTTCAAGCATCATTTTCCCCTGAATATTTTCAGAACTCATCAACTGAAAGGATTAGATGATGCTACCGCTCAGAGCTGGGCAGGCTCTTCCTTGCCTCAGACGGGTGTCGTAGAGGGACTTTTTATCTCCTAGGCAGCAGCTTCGTTTCTGGGCACAAGGCCGGCGGTGGGCAACGCGGTTCCCCCTGAGGAGGAGCCGCTGCGGGCCGGGGCTGCGGGCGGGCGGGGAAAGGCCGGGATGGCGGNGCTGGCGCGGGCACCGCGACTCTTCGGCGCGCTGGGCCGGGGGCGGCCGCCCCCCGACGTGCTGCGGCTGGACGGGCCGGGCCCCGCCGAGCTGCGGCGCTTCCTGCGGTGAGTACCGCCCGCCGCTGCCCCTCCGCCTCTCGCACCTGTCCCCAAGCTTGCCCGCTCACAGCCCCCTGCTGCAGCCTCTGCGGGCGGCTTCCTGGGGACTTAGGTTCCTCCTCTGCCTTCGCCCCTCTGCTGACGGCGTGTCCTCTTTTATGGTGTAGAAAGGGTTTGTCACAGAGCAAGAGAAAAAGCGGCAGGAATCTTGAATGCGTCCTTTGAATTTGCCTGTGCCTGCTAAGACCCTTGTTACAAGGTTACCTCGTGAGAACAGCAAAGAAAAAACTTCAGCGTCACGTTAAAAGCGAGACCTAGCAGGACTTCATCAAGTTCGATGAAGAGGCATCAAGTTAGAAACTGTGGGGTTGTCACTTCAGCCCTTCAGATCCATGGCCCGGGCCAAATGCAGCCCAGCTTTCCCACCGGCTGGGCAGCACATGGGCTAACCTTACCCTAACCCAGGGACTGGTGCAAGGGCCAGGGAGATGGTAGAAGTTCCATCCCTGGTAGTCTTTAAGGCCAGGCTGAAGGGGGTTCTGAGCAATCTGATCTAGTGAGAGGTGTCCCTGCCCATAGTAGGGGGCTGGAACTAGATGGTCTTTGAGGTCCCTTCCTACCTTGACAATTCTATGATTCTATGACTATGAATTCTATGATTCTCATTGCCAGCTATTAGCATGTATCTGACATCTCGCTCCTCTTGCTGCAAACCTTAGGTGAGTACCTCAGGTGTTGGCTGGTGCCACCACCAGACCTTGCAATCGTCCTTGCCTGTAAGTGCCGTTAATCCTTCTTTCAAAAAACTGAGCAATGTTTGATTTGCTATAGTAAAGCTGTGGTGGTGCCGCCTGCCTTCTATAAACCAGTGCTGATGGTAGAGCCGATCAGCACTTCGGGGTAGGCTCTCTGGGATTTCAGATGAACTCAGGATGTGCCTAGAAGATATACACACTTGCAGGTCCTTGAGGAAGGAAAAGGTGTTGCAGTTTAAAAGTTTAATGCCTAAAATGTAACTTCTCCCTATTGATATCCCTCCTTCTCTCCTTAGATTCGTAAATAAGGCAGCACATGGCTAAAAATAAGTATTCAGGGTACTAAAATTTCAGTAAGTATGAAAGAAAACTTTTTGAACTGACAGTTAATATCTGAAAGGCAGACTCGGTATAGTGGAAGAGGCTGATAAACTGGCATTTGTTAGGTTACAGTCAAAGTCTGGCAGGAGCATTAGGAAAACAAGAGGTTAGAGACAGAACAGCAGGGATTTTGTCTCTATTTTTCTGAACTCCATTGTTAATTTGATTTTGTTAATTTCCTCCCCATTCATGTAAGCGGTGGTACATGGCTTTCACACAGAGGCACGATAATACAAATCTTGTACAGATCGCCATTATTTTCATTTGGAAGCTGGGAAACAATTATTTGGGATAATTATGTTAATTATTTATATACTGTTATATCAGTCCTTTCTTTTCTTAACGGTAAACACTTAATATGTCTACAGTTCACTGGTTCTTGCTTTCAGTTTTGTCTGTGTTTGCCGGAAGGCAAGTAAGGATCTCTTAGAGTCCTGCATGTTCTCCAAAATGCATGGTATTGAAAAACACCTTTAAACTCAAACCAGCTGATCTAATTGTGAACTGTTTATCTTTTCACTATGAGTTTAGATTCTTCAAATGAACCTCCCCACATACTCTAAGCTCTGTATGAAGTGCAATTTGCAAGACGGTTGTTTTTGCTTAGTTGATACTTCAGCCTTTGAACCCTCTAACCCAGCACATTCTATGAAAAATTGTGTCACAGAATGCACTGGAGTTTCACCACAGTGAACTGCTTTGGATCAAGAAAAGGAAGCAGCTGTGGTTGGAACAAGCCTAATTTCATTGTTCAGATGATGACTTCTGCTAGTGTCAATGGCTGCCAGATCTCAGTGGCATCTTATCGTTAAGATGCAAATTAATTAGATCTTCACAAATCCAAAACAGTGCCTTAAATTTATAGCTTGAGGTTTACTGGAAATGAGCCTAGCTCTTGGAGCTCATGAATTGCCATGATGAGTTGTAGCAAAACCCCAGAGCTGCAGTTGAGCTCCTGAGAGAAAATTGTAGTCTTCTACAGAAGTTCTAGGCTTGCTGGTTTACAAAATGCTGTTTCCCTGTAGAATCGAAGTAGAAGACTAGCATAGGACTGAGAAGTTCATCAAAGCTATAACAAAATCTCATTCCTTTTTGTGTTTGTATTCAGCTTTTCTTTTATCTTCCCAAGTAAAAATGGTATTTCCTTGGGGATTTGGGGATTTATTTATTTGTTCTCACAAGCTATATCTGGCGTGAGATGTACTTCCTTTGGGCCTCTGTCTCTCTTCATCAGGAGGGATGCGGGCTACGTGTCACTTGTGTGCTGGAGGCTGGGCAGCTCCTCTTGCCAAACTTCTGAGCATTTTTGAGCAGGGTGGAGGTCGTCAACTTCATGCTGATCTTTCTGCATAGCCACAGCATGAACTAGATCTGAGCAAGTAAGCACTGCGTTGTTTTTCTCCGTATACTTGCCCTGTCTAGTCACCAGGAAGTGCAGCATCCATACTGTAGACACTATTCACCCTACATTTTTGCCCGATGAAGCTAATGTAATATTGATTCTGCCCTCGAATAGCCTTCCATCAATCTTCGTAACGCAACTAGAATAGGGCCAACAATTGCAAGTACGTCACTGGCGGAAGATGACTGCTCGAGCAGGGTTCTGCAGTCTGTCTCGAGAAGAGGAACTTAGCATCCCTGAAGGACACTAGTCTGTCACAGATCATTAGGTTGTTAATATCTTGCTCTCTGAGAGGCAGACTGCTTTTTATCCTTTTAGTCAGAGAAAATACAGCTTTAGAAATAAAAATCTAGTTATTACTCTCATTGTCTCCTGATATCTGTATTAAAGGGTTCTAATTTAAGGAAGGACAGAGAAGAGCCTAATGACAGATCCAGCTCAGAAGCAATAAATATGGATCAAATACAAAGGAATACAATTGTCATTGTGACATTTACTGCCACAGGGGTTAATTTGCAGTACCAGCGGTTGATTCAAAGTAGACTAGCCGAGGCTTCGACCGTGTTATGTTTGTACAGTTCTGTTCCAGGCAGTAAAATGATGCTATATCTAGCTTAAGTGCAGACAAAAACATTCTTGAAGGTAAACTCCTAGATAGCATGGTGAGAATAACTTTTCTGTAGACTCTGCACACCTTTCTTTTGTAGAAAAAAACCATGGGTTATCTCTTATCATCTGTCCTTAGTCACACTTCTTGCAATCTCATTGTTGCTCATGTCTGGCAGAATCTTTTCAGTGGGCAGGGGAAAAGGGGAACCAAGCCAGAAGGTGGGGTACCTGTTAAAATTGCGTGACATCAGACAGACACTACAGGAGATGATGGCTTAGCTCTATTTTCAGCCCGACCTTCTCTTGCATGTGGGATTTTCAGAAAGCAGTTGCACCAACTACAACACAACTTGTTTGTGAGTATTCGTTCTTTAAATAAAATTGCCAGTTACTGTTCCATAACATTGGATTACAAAGTAGCGAAAAATTTAAATACTGCTTTAAGTAACTGGTGCACGAGATTATTTGTACTGGTCGCTAGATTGTCATAGTCTCCGGTCGATACTGGCCGTTCTGGAGGAAAGAAACGTTACATTTGCTCAGGGATGCTGAATTCCTTTGTGCTTATGCCTCAGCTATCTTACCCTTAATATCTAGGTTTAATATCTACTACTACCCTCTAGTAGGTCATGATTGCAGACCCCTCTATTTCAGA
>WEIS01018578.1:5670-25697 GCA_013389965.1 Todus mexicanus | reverse complement strand
AAAGAGAAAGAAAAAGAAAGAAAAATGAAAAAGAGAAAAATGAAAAAGAGAAAAATGAAAAAGAGAAAAAAGCAAAAGAGAGAAGAATGAAAAAGAGAAAGAAAAAGAGAGAAGAAAGAGAAAAAGAAAAAAACCATAAACCATGAATCTTTCCTGCAGTAGTAACCTGGTTACACTAGAGGGTGCTACTTAGGCAGGATTTTAGGCTGCTCAGTGTTTTGCTTTGGAAATCTCAGTATTTGGGGGGGAAAAAAAGCCCATCTGGAATAAGGAGCTGGTTTTAGAGGGAGGAATTCTACTGAAATTGGAACAAATGCAGTTAAAATGTAACGGTGATGATATTTTCGACACAGGTACCCATGAGGGGCACTGGTAACACAGTCATCTGAGCTTCGGTGGAAACATCATCTACAATTACACCATTACATCTACAATTACAATTCGAGATGAGTAAATAGACCTAATAATTCGCTCTGCTTTTGCTGAAGAAACTGCTGTGGCATGGAAAACAGATTAACTAAAGGAATATGAAAATAAGGTCGTGGCTTGTTGTTAATGAGAGGGACAGAGACATCTGGTGGAGTAAAACATAAATGAAAGAATCGTAGAATGGCTTGGGTTGGAAGGGACCAGATGGCTGGAGGAGGGAAGGTCATGAGGGGTGTATTGGTCCGTCAGTCCATACCGTAAGCTGGTGCGTGCTTGCCTGTCACTAATATATTTATATAACCCGGCCAGAAGAAAGCAGCCACTTTATTCTTAGCAGTTGTAAGTGCTTTTGTGGGATATTTCTGATTTTTTCCCCCTATATAACACATAACAGTCAGCTACATTTGTAGCCTCACATCATGAGGATCTTACATCACTTTCTGCAAGGTTTACCCGTGTTTTGCTTCCAACAACCCTCACAAGGTTTGTTCCCCAGCCCCTTGTTGGGCTGAGTTTACGGTATCGAGCCTCCTTAGCATAAAGCAGGAAGAAATTCACGGGATAAAACAGTCTGAACGCTGGAGCTGTATCAAGCTGTGCTCTTCAAGACATCTTAAAATAGCAGTCCCATTGAAGAAGGCTGTGAGTAAGTAGCTCCCGCAAGCATGTGCTGCCTTTGCTGTGCGCTAGAAGTGTCGGACCCAGCTGGAATCAGACGGCAGTGTTAAGACATTTCAGGAGGAGGTTCTAGAGAGTATATGCCTGGAAGGACGGTCACTTAGGGCCACTCGATCAATGAAATTGTTTGGTAAGAAGATACTCAGCCAGCTAAGAGTCATTAAGTCAGGGCAGGGAGGGCGACCCTGCCAAATTATGCAGAGTTAGTTAAGGACTCTCGTTCTCAGCTTTCCTAGTTCCTCAGCGATTCTTTTTCATCAGCACAGAGCAGCGAGAGAAAGATGTTGCTGCGAATACGGGGGAGGAACCAAATAAACCTGACATCATAACACGGGTGTGTATATATACGTACATGCATATTTAAAACCCAAAAGCACATGTACACACATATTTGTATATGTGTGTGTGTGTGTGTATTTGAATTGTGCAGTGTTAGCTTCTGACAGGTGTAGAGGACACTAAAGTGCATCGCTGCCGTTCCAGATTGTACACGTCGTGAGGCTTCTTGATGCTGATATTCCTATAAAGACACCCTCCTGCGTGCAAGACATTGCGATGTTTTTGACAGGGTGAGAAGGAAATTGTCTCTGAAGGCATCACCAGGTAAAGCTGAAGTTATCTCTGGAAGCAACGTTACGTTGAAGCTGAAATGCAAGACGCACGTCAGCTTTAATTCCGCCTCCTAACAACAGATACACGATGCCAAGATATAGATCGATTTCTATTATTTAAGCTGTATTCCACAGTGTGGCTCATCTAAACCTGACCACTTGTCCCTATGTCCCCCTCAGCTTGCTCAGAATTTTCTTCCTGACAGAGGAGCTCACCTTTTTCCTGCTGTCCACCCAGACAGGTTTGCAAGCTAAGATGCCTTTGAGGTCGCAACTGCTAGAGGTGCATTAAAAAAAATATATATATCTATTTAGTATTTTTGCCATTTTGAGATAGCGAGTAATATTTTTTCTTGTCATGCTTTTAATCAACGAGCGTGACAAAGCTTGCACAAAAGCCAATGCAGAAAACAGGGGCAGGTGGCCTCTTAGCATCCCTCCTTCTGCCACTGCCTTGGGCATCCTCCTGCCAGAGCCAGAAGCTAGTGTGACCTAACAAAACCTTCAAGCCACCCTGTAAAGGAAAGAGGCTAGTGGGAAAAGAGAAATTAAGACGAAGGTGGCAGATTCAGGGGTGACTGAATGCCCAAGAGCTTGGTGAAAAAGGTCACACGGACACCAGGGAGAAGCAGGCAAGAGATGAGAGGATGAAGGCAGGAGAGGGGGTGCGTGTGTAAAATACACATCGAAAGCTGGAGTTACCCATTTCATTGCTATGGCTTCCAAGCACGTATAAAATATCATCTCTAAGAGGAGAATTTAGGGTCTAACCAGCAAAACCATTGCAAAAACAGAGCAAAATGGTACAATGGCTCTACCTTGTAGCAGCCATCCATCATTTCTTCATTTGCTCTGCTGATTATTTGCAGTGCTTGAACCGATTGACTGGTTTAGGGTGGTTTTTTTCTGTAGTTACCATGTGTTACAAGCAAACTCTAATCCAGGAGTGATAGCTGGGTCTCTCTAAATTTAAAAGTGTTTATTTAGTTCCTGCAACTTGAGCTTTGGAGACAAGCCTGCGGGTTCCAGATACTACAGAGTTAGCAAAGTACTTCAGAGGGTATTTTAGGTTAAACTGAGACATGTTGACAGAGCGTATATCTTCTCTGTTCCTCAAAGAATTCAAGTTAAAAGGGACATCAGATTTGTCAGATTTGTCAGCTAGGCAGAAGGGTGTCTCAGCACTAGCTCTTCATTAGCAGGCTGAGGAAGATGACACCTCAGTCCTTTTATAGCTGGTCTTAAGAGTGCCTGTCTTGCATTGTGTGGGCGGCAGCAGCAAATAAAAATTAAAATACGTGCTTTAAACTCTTTTTTTCTTTCTCGATTCTTGCCTGTGAAGAGTGGTATGAAAGCAGACAGAACTGTCTGATCAGTGTCCACACAGTCAGATAGTTGCATGCAGGATTCATGAAGTTCAGTAAAACTTTTCCAGGTAGGACACCAGAGGGTGGTTCTCAGATGGGACATAGAAAGAGGTTCCCAGGTAGGAGAAAGAAAGAGGTTCTCAGAAGCATCAATGAGCTGTGATCTGTGGAATTCCCATCCCTGCTACGTGATGATACAGCCAGATCTTAAACCTTACAGGACGATGTTATGGAGAGAATCTATGTGTACAGTGCATTGCAGGTATGAATTTACTGGTGGGAAGGAAGGCGGAGGACATTTAAGCTGTTCAGCCAAAGCAGCGCGCAACTTCCCAGCTCTCCTCTCCCTGGCAGGTTGCTGCATTCATATATATTAAGCATTATTGTACTGTTACGTCACTTTCAGGTGAATTGCTTTCTCCATTAGGAGTTGACCATTCAGAAAAGTAAATACATGAAGACACTAAAAGATCTTCTCGCTGGATCTGACTTCGGTAATGCCCATCAGCCTGCACGAAGAGTACAAAATCTTCCTGCATTGTGCCTACAGTAATGGGTTACACAACTGCCATTGCTGAGGGAGAATACCTTGTTCCTACTTGATATGCCACAGGCAATTTAAAAGGTGGAGGCTGCATGGCAAGGAGTAAAAGGTTTCACAAGCAAAGCAACACATTGCACAACAAGGAAAGCAACAGAAGGGTGCGATATAAAGTCTATCTTTTGCTTTAAATTCTATTTATTACTTATTACTAAAGCTGGTTATTACCCCAAACTGTTTTTCTGATGCAATGTTCATAGAANAGGCCAATGGTGTCCTGCGGTGTACTAGGAGGGGTGTGGGTAGTAGGTTGAGAGAGGTTCTCCTCCCCCTCTACTCTGCCCTGGTGAGGCCACATCTGGAGTGTTGTGTCCAGTGCTGGGCCCCTCAGTTCCAGAAGGACCCAGAACTGCTGGAGAGAGTCCAGCGCAGAGCCCCAGAGATGCTGAAGGGAGGGGAACATCTCCCTGCTGGGGAAAGGCTGAGGGAACTGGGCCTGTTCAGCTTGGAGAAAAGGAGACTGAAGGGGGGTCTCATTCATGGTTATAAGTACGTAAAAGGGCGAGTGTTGGGAGGAATCACAGAATGTTAGGAAGGGACCTTGAAAGATCATCCAGTCCAATCCCCCCATTGCCGGAGCAGGATCACCCAGACCAAGTCACACAGGAACTCGTCCAGGTCTCCAGAGAAGGAGACTCCACAACCCCCCTGGGCAGCCTGGGCCAGGCTCTGGCACCCTCACTGGAAAGAAGTTTCTCATATTCAAGTGGAACCTCCTGTGTTCCAGCTCACACCCATTGCTCCTTGTTCTATCTGTAGAGCCAGACTCTTGTCCATGGCACCCAGTGATAGGAAAAGGGGTAATGGGTGTAAGCTGGAACACAGGAGGTTAAATATGAGGAAAAACTTCTTTCTAGTGAGGGTGCCAGAGCCTGGCCCAGGCTGCCCAGGGGGGTTGTGGAGTCTCCTCTGCAGACCTTTCAAACCCGCCTGGGGGGGGTCCTGAGTGACTTGATCTGGGTGGGGGGATTGCACTGGACCATCTTTCCGAGGTCCCTTCCAACCCCTGAGGCGACTCTGTGTTCCTGTGACCCTGCGAGGTGCCAGCCACTCCTCCCGGCTTTGTGTCATCACCGAACTAAGCGGCTGCGGCCCCTCCCCAGGCGCCCGGCGGAGCCAAGCGCCGCCTCCCCCGGCCCTGAGCGCCGAGCCCGGCCGGTGCCCGCAACTCCAGCGCCCGGGCTGGGCCGGCCCTGCAGGCCCCGGGGCTGCTCCTGCTGCTGGGGCTGCTCCTCCTGCTGCTCCTCCTGCTTCTGCCGCTGCCGATCCCGCTCCTTTCCCCGCCCCGGGCTCGGCCAGCACCATGCTGGAGTCCATCCGTGTCACCGGTGAGTGAGCATCGCCCAGCCGGGGGGGGGTGTCCTGAGGGGAGCCCGGGAGCCCCTTCGCAGTGAGCCTGAGGAGCCAGCTGCCTGCCCTGCAGATCGTAATCATACAGCGGGGAATGGCAGCGGTTGGCTTGGTCCAGGTGATCCTGCTCCCCCAGGGGGGTTGGACTCGGTGATCTTTCGAGGTCCCTTCCAACCCCAAACATTCTGTGATTCTGTGAAGGGACCTCAAGGGATCATTGAGTCCACCCCCCCTGCCAAAGCAGGGTCACCGAGGGAAATAAAATGAGGTAAATATTCCTGATTGCATCGGGGTATTTTCCTCTTAACCTCGCTGCTTTGCTGTGTTCCCCAATTCCTAATTTCCTAATAATTGCTGCATGCATTTTGCTAATACAGATATTCCTGATTGCATCGGTGCCTTTTCCTCTTAGTCTTGCTGCTTTGCTGTGCTCCCCAATTCCTAATTTCCTAATAATTGCTGCATGCATTTTACCAATAGAAATGTTAACTGATTGCATCGGTGCCTTTTCCCTCCTCGGCTCACCACTTTGCTGTGTTCCCCAATTCGTAACTTCCTAATAATTGCTGCATGCATTTTCCCAATACAAATGTTAACTGATTGCAGCGGTGCCTTTTCCCTCCTCGACTCGCCACTTTGCTGTGTTCCCCAATTCCTAATTTCCTAATAATTGCTGCATGCATTTTCCCAATACAAATGTTAACTGATTGCATCGGTGCCTTTTCCTCTTAGTCTTGCTGCATTGCTGTGCTCCCCAATTCCTAATTTCCTAATAATTGCTGCATGCATTTTACCAATAGAAATGTTAACTGATTGCATCGGTGCCTTTTCCTCTTTATCTCCCTACTTTACTGTGTTCCCCAATTGCTAATTTCCCAGTAATTGCTGCTTTTTACTAATACAAACATTCCGATTGTATCGGTGCCTTTCCCTCTTTGGCTCACCGCTTTGCTGTTATTTCCAGACAACTTTATAAATGTTTGTAATACGCGTATACCAAGCCCTGGACTGTGACTGTATAATCATAACAGGAATGGTTTTGTGTGGTATCAAAAACTTCCACCGTCAACACTCGATGTGGTTCTGTAGGAAAACTTGCACTACAGCTGCAAAGCAAAGCAGATTTTACCTTGCATGTTTTCCCTGTCTAAATTTGACATAATTTCAAGTCTCGCTTCTTCAGCTTCTTCAAGCCAATGTTGTTTTGTCACAGGGAAATCTGTGGAGAAGAGAGCTGGTGGGGATGTTAGTGTCCTCTCCTGCACTGCTGTTACAATCATAATTAAGATTTCATACAGCTACTCTTTCTCTGCATAATTTACCAGCCATTCCATCTGTACAAACAGGGTGTTACTTCTCCTAGTGGGAGTAGAAGTTCATGGAATCAGACAAAGAATCCCTAGAGATGTGCAACAGGAACTGTAATCTTAAAGAATTAAGATTTCTTAAAAGGAGAAAGAGTTATTTGGGGTCCGTATCCCTCCATCAGCTATTCCTGAACAGACCAGTCTTGTCCTGCAGTAGAGCTGGAGATCTGCTTGGATGGGAGTTTAATCCTCTGCAGGTCTCGTCTATTAATCAATTTTGTAATTAGATCCCAAGTCTATTAAATGCATCAGAGTTTGTTACTTGATTTCATTAGGGCTGAGTCTTCCCTTTTACCGATTATTACTGTGCTCGCGTAATTTAATTTGAGGAATCTGAATTGGGGGTCAATTACATCATGTCATCTTTTCAATCTAGCAACATGCATGCGAGAAACTGCTTGCAAGTCAGTTTATACTTTGGAAGGCAGAAAGAGTACATTTTTCAGTATCATTGCGATTTTAAAGATAAAAAAACCCCCTGCACAGTCTAAAATCATGCAAGTCAAGCAAAGAGGTGAATATTTTTTGGGGGGAAGAAAAATCATAGGTTAAATGTCAAAGCTCCCAGCATCATACGGGCTGTAGTTAATTACTAGCTGTGAAAATAGAAAATATCTCAGCGTCGGGCTTTCTACAGGAGCTCACTCACTAATTCTACAGCAAAGCCATTTTCAGTCATTACAGACAGAGCTTCTGGTGCTGTTTAGTTCGAGTTGCCCGACACTTGCTGTTTCAAACCTGAGTGTTTATAAACCTTGAAAGTGTTTGTAGTGGGGAGGAAATATACTACGGGATTCTGTCAACACCACGAAGGTATAAGCCTGTAGTATTTGAGAGGCAGTGGAATGTTATAGAGTCATATATGACACTCCCTGTTGCCTCGTTGCTGCACAATAGTCTTTATACAGCTCGTAAACTGCAGATAGTTGTTGATCTATTCACGTTACTTGATGATTGAAGATAAAAAGTTGCTTAGTAATATAACTGTACATTTGCAGAACGTGTCAAAGGAGGAATCTTGTCACATCCGTGTATTTTCTTCTCTTCTTGCAGTTCCGAATGACACTATTTTCTCATTGCTTGTAGATAGATCACCTACACTATTTGCATTTCTGTGAGTTGGAAAATCCAAGTCGAGCAATTGGTTTGATTCTTGAGCCAAAAGAGATTAAAGTGTATTCTTAAATGGTAAAGCTGGATTGAAAACCCAAAGCGGTGGCTCAGACCGTTACGATCATAGGGCAGGAGTTCCAGGAACATCTTCGCTCAGCACCTAAAAAATCATACTTGAAGTTCTGAAACAATTTGTCCATCATAACCTAAAGGGCAGCTGCTTGAGAACATCAGGAGCTCGCTATTTTTTTACAGCAAGAGAGAGAGATCCGCACCCACCCATCGTTATTCACTTACCATTATTCACCTCATTCCATCATGGAGCAGGTATTTAAGAAGCTACTTGATTAGCAGCTACCCAGGAGCCTAGAGGAAGAGTTTTCTACAACACTCTCCAAAGCCTGGAAAAAAAACCCTTACGTTGGGCTTTTACTACATGTATTATTACCGTCATAAAAGATTAGTCCAATCCATTGATTTCTAAAGGATGGACACCAATAATAAAACCTAGTTCTTGAATTTAACATAAAATCTAGCTTTTTTTTTTTCTAACACAGGACCTCTGACAAGATTAGGCAGCATCTGCCATGCTCTGAGATTCGAAGGTAGCAACTGAGACGCAACTTAGACGTGGAAAATGTTTCACTAGTGCAGAATTACAGTGAGGTTTGCGGTTCCCACATGTGCTCTGTAATTGTGGGTCACATCCCTCTCCCAGTATTGCTGCGATGCTGTAATAGCTGGCTTTGTATTAATGAAGTCACACAAGGGGTAAAACTCCTCTGGGGACAAAATCAAGCCTGTAGTATTTTATGTTGTTCTGTGCTATGTGGTACGTTTCTGTCTGCAGGGTGGAGTAAGCCCAGTACTGCCAATTCCAGCAGATATCTTGAAAACGATGGGATTTTGGCTGGGGCATCACCTACTCTCACGTGAGATCTTTTAGGAGTTGCGTCTGGACTGGCTGCCTTACCTGGTAGGGTAGCAGAAACCAAACAAACCCCAAGGAGAGGCTGAGCTCTGCTCCAGCCCGAGACAATCAGACTAAGCCTCCACTGAAGAGAAGGATTTTCTCCCCTTTGGTACCTTCCTGATGCCAAAAGGATGCAGGCGGCTCTTCTGCTCCATCCTTCTCCTTCTTGCTGCTTTCTTCATCATCACATTCCACTCCAAACCTGGCACTTTGTTTCATTTCGTAATTCATCAGTGCCTCTAGGACCTGTGTTTTCAGTACTGTCACAGAGAGGAAGAAGATACAAGTAAATGGAAGTTAACCTGATGGGAAAATCTTTTTGGGAGGGACTGTGCTAGTTTTGTCATTTGATTTTTTTGATTGTTGAAGGACTTGGGGCTTCATGACTTGGAGTGTTTGGAAGCAAGAGAAGTGAAGAGAATCTTTGTACGTAAATTACATGGTTTTAGGGAGGTTCTCCAAGGTAACTGGAGGCTCAGCCCTATATTCTTTGGCTGCTTTCTGACGAAAAAAAAGAAAAAGAAATACATAAAGTCAGGAAATTCCAACTTGTTCTTCTTGGAACAGATGGGGATGAGATACAGAAGGCAAAACCTATGCAATAGGTAGATAAAAGACAAAACCTATAAGGTATAGTAGGAGATGTAGGATAGTGAGACCATAGTATGGCCATCTCCAGTTTGCCTTTTCCAGTCCTTTTAGCAATAATCTGTTGCCATCTGTCCGACGGCACCCAGAGGTTGGCTCGCAGAGATTTCCACTTTTTAATCTCTGTAATTAACGTGGGTTGATAATCTATTCTCCCACTGGCTACCTTGATGTCTCAAAAGTCACTTTTTGAAACAGCGAAGCACCTTTTCAGAACAGAGGCTGTGCGATGGCTTGGATTAGTATGCAGAATATTAGATCTCTGTTTCAGTCACTGGGCTCTTGAATATAGTTTAGTAAATCGAGTTTCCTAGAAAACAGTGTGGTTTTGGTTCAGTTCGTTCTGTTTGACTTACAGAGGCGAGTTCAAATTGATGAATGTTACAGGTTGAACAAAGCTACCGGAGAAAGGAACTTTACAATCTGGTGGTTTGCAAGGTGGTTTAGAAACTGCCTCAAATATTTTCTGATTTATTTTGTAAAATAATGATGTTCACGGGGCCAACCCAAAAATTTTAGAGCTCCCGTTAAACGGCTTCTGTGAAAACTGCAGCGCTGCCCAATATAACTTTGCAGTCTGCTGGATTATCTCTTGATTCTAGGTTTCCCAGCACAGATATGCATCAAATAGTACCCTTCTGTAGTCGAAAGGAAATTAAGGACAGGCACGCATCACTTGGCAGCTGAAAAAATCACTTTGCTACAAGATTGCAGAGATAAAGTAACTCCAGAACGGGAGACAACTATTTTTGATATCAGCCATGTGCACATGAAAACTGCCAGTGTGTTGTCACCGTCATTTGTGACAGTTTCAGGAGAATTCTGACTCGTGATGTTCAGAAATTATCTAGATATAAATGCATTTGTTGTTGGCCGACTCTACGGCTTAGCTCTGAAAGCTTAGTGACGTGGTTTTGATACTGGATCGACACGAGAGCTTGGAGATGGTGGGGTTTTTTAAGGTCATTCTGAGCTGTTTCTTTTAATTCGGTTTCTGGTTGTTAGGTTTTTTGTGGGTTTTTTTGCTATTTATCACTTCTTAGATACACGTGTGATATTAATTCACATTTATTCCCTGTGTAGTAGCAATTTAAGGCTTCTCTGCTCTTTGTGTCTTTTGAGAATTGATTAGTAGAGAAGGTGAAGCATTTCTGTCCCGTTATTATCTCTCATCTGTATTTTAAGAAGTAGCTCTTTAATTTCCACCTTCAATTTTGCCTGTACAACGAAGTCCCGTGCTCAGAATAGAATATTTGGCTTCAGACATTCTGGAAACTTTGATTTTCATTTATCCTTCTTACAAATAAAGATTCTCCTACTTCAATACTCGGTACAGTTAATCTCATATACTTGCCAAGTATATATGTGACCTGGAGTTAATCGCATACACTTGCCAAGAAATAACGTGTGAGATGGTGCCATCTTATTCCGTTGTCCCAAAACCACCTCGTTTTACAGGAGTTGTTTGTAGAGAGGTGCACACATAAAGGGATGGCCACTGCACAGTGTCCCGGCTGCCTGCTTGTTTTCCTTGTGATGGGAACCGTGGTTCCTCACCGCGACAGCTTGTGGCAGAGCAGGATAAGCCAGGTAGGCAGGTTGTCATGTGTGTGACGAGGATGATGTGACAGAATTTGAGCAGGAACGCCGAGGAGCTCGCGTTCCTCTGCCAGGCGTAGCAGGGGGATTCGTAAATGTACTGCGAAACAAAACTGAACTCGTGGAAGATGCTTCCGCTAATAGTTAGATTATTCTCTTTCACTAAAGTCTCCTCTTTCTCTCTTTCCAGGGGAGGAAACACCCAGGCTACAGATCTCCCATCGTATGTTCATGCAGATAGGACCTCTTGTCTTTTCACGTTCTAGAACAGCATTTTCAGGCAAACCAAGAAGCACAGGCTGGTGTGGAACTGACAGTGGTCCAGCAGCATGAAATACATTGTCATGGTGCTTATGTTGGGAGCAAAACCTAATTTTACTGTGGAAATAAAGCTGAAATTAAACTGCTACTGATTCCCCCCCCACACCCCTCCAGCTTCGACGCATTTAATGATCTCTTGCTAATGTTCCGTTCAGAGTATAATTACTGTATGTAAAGTAATTACAGCTCAGCTATGTGTAACAGTGGGCTGAAGCTCAAATCCCTTTGGTGGGCTTTCATCAAGCTCTGGCCATATCTCCTGCTCTGGAAATCCTTTCATTTTAGGTGCAGAAGTAGGAAGCGTTTCTCTGTCGCAGGATTTATTTGTGGCAGGGTTTATTTGTGCCCTTACTTGCAGCTCACCTAATGTTTTAGGATGAACAGGGTGGCAAGAGGAGTCACTTCTTAGCTGCAAAACGCACACACGTGCTTGGAGATGCAGACACAAAATACTTGTTTAGCTGGATCTTACAAGTCCCAGTTTAATCGTTCTAAAGTGACAGACACACATAGTCTCCCATATGTCGAGAAGTCAAGGTTAACTTGATGTGACTGCAGTTAAGACAAGCTCTGTGTTACATTTATGTTGCAGTTCTGAGTTCTAACGCTTAGTATTGTGATGTGAAACGGTCGCATTTGTCCTCAGCTTTGTTATCTTTTGCCTCCCTCAATGCAGAAAAACTTCACTGGCCTAAGACAGAGTTTTCTTGGAAAACCCTCCTGAGTCCAGAAGTACATAAGCTGAACATCAGTAATGAAAACAGCCGCCAGCAGCCTCCTTCTGGGATCCTTAAGGACATTTTCACAACAGGAAGCAGTAGCTACAATGTCCTTCTGCAGAGCAAAGAGGAGAAGAAACACCACGCTCAAAAGCAGGCGTCTGCTCACCACAAGAAGCACAGGAAAAGCACCAAGTGTTCGACCACCTTGCGGAGCAACGAGCACCGCAAAATCAAAGCCCCACAACCCTTGCTCGGCAGCGGATGGTACTGCCCCAACAGACAGCCCTCCATCATCGTCACTGGCCCAGTGTCCACCGGTATGAAGTTTACAAGCAGTATTTCGGTTGCAGGAGGCAGCTTGGGACTGCCGCCTCGACCTAAAAGCAGAACTAAAAAGCACCTTAATCTAACAAAACCAAAGCAATCCCAGTCCTCAAAAAGCCATGGAAAAGAAGAGGATGTCTCTGGCCAAAAACTCTGTTTGCTGACCGCAATCAAACCTTCCAACGTGGAGAAGGAGAAGATGAAATTCTTCAAGTCCGATTTCACGTACAATCCTCAATTTGAGTATGAAAACCCAGCTCTGCCAAACGTGCTGGCTAAGCACAGCCATGCCTCTGACAGGTTCCTTAAGCAGGTAGAGTTAATTTTTTTCCTCTTTTTAGAATCATAGAATATTTAAGGCTGGAAAAAACCTCTTAGATCATAGAGTCCGGCCTCTGACCTACCACCACCACTGAGCTAAACCCTACTACTAAGTGTGGCATCCAGTCTTTTTTTGAACACCTCCAGGGACGGTGACTCCACCACCTCCCTGGGCAGCCCATTCCAGTGTTTTATAACCCTTTCTGTGAGGAAGTGCCTCCGAATGTCCAACAATTTTCAGCAATTATTTCCAGCAATTATTTTTTTCCCTACACCTATTAAGGTGATACTTGGCTTTGTAGCAATTTGTTTCTCCTTATCATCCTCCTAAATCTCTGAAAAATGCGTCAAAGTTGTGAATACGATAGTAAAACTGAAAGAAAATATTTCTGATTAAAAAACACGAAAGCCTTCCTAGCCTTCTATGGGATAAAGGCACAAGTCCTTACAAACGGGTTTACATAATTAAAGGCAAGAAAGCTTTTTAGGCAACGAAGCAGAGTCCGATACAGGAAAAATACAATGCCTAAAGATGCTTTAACAAACAGAGGGGGAAAAGCAGCGTAGAAATCCTGCCAGCCCTCTTGGTGACACAGGGATTGGGAGGGGCCAGTGAGTATTTGAGGTCACAGTTATCGGATAAGCCTATGTCGATGTTCCTTGTTTTAATCAGCTTTGAAAGGGGTATTTGCATATACATTAGGCTCAGTCAAGCAGCAGACGGATTCCAGTCAGGAGAGGGGTGAAGTTTAAGACGACAACCCCTCCCTTTTTTTGCTCCCCCATCATATGCAGCCACCCTGGTAACAGAGCTACAGACATCCCCATTCTGCTGTCCTCTTCTCAAATCAGCTTCTGTACTTCTAAACAACCAACGAAATCACAGCAAATAAAACTACACCTTGACTAGAGCTTTTGAGCAAGTTTTTCTTTGATTTTTTAGAGCAAGATTAGCGACATTAATCATAGATTACATCCTATTGACAATAACTGATTTGCCAGAGTGAATTTAACACAAATTATCCCTTTTGGTACGAGGCAGCAGAGCCTTCAAAATTATTTTGTGCATGATGATTTTATGGGGTAGGCCTGTCGCTGATTTACCCTTCTGTAATACCCTCCCTCCAATAAGGACTATTTTAATAAGGACTATTTTAATAAGGACTATTTTAATAAGGACTATTTTAATAAGGACTATTTTAATAATAAGGACTGATTTCTCAATATTATTCTGATTTGTAACTCTTTTTTCCTTTCCGTACAAAGCATGAGAAAACAAAGGCTTTATAACAACTCTGTAAAAAAGCAGTGAAGGATTTAATATTCAATGAAGCAGGATATTTCCAAAGCTTACCAAGAAGGTAAAGAAATTGTTTCATAAGATTTAGTGTAAGTTACAGAAGTTTTCAGCAGGAAAAACATTCCTTCAAAGCTCAGCTCCTAAAAATACCAAACAACAGCATCTCGCACTTCATATAAATGAGCAAAAAAGCAGCTTTTAACACAGCTCCCAGCCCAGCAGGTGGCACTCGCTCTTTTTTTATCTACCATTAGCTTTAGACATTTTCAGCACGCACATCCGAGTTTCATTTCATGCAAATTTACTACCCAAAAAAAGCAGCCTTAATCAAAACTTTAATCAGCAAATATTGTCTGAGCACTCGCTTTTCCTCAGTGCTGGGGTTTTGGTTTTTTTCTTTCCCCCGTGCAGATTTTACTGATCGGAAGAAACACGGAGGGATCTTATGGGAAGTGTTAAGTTCAGGAAAGGTGACTTCAGGTGCAAAAAAAGTACTCACGGTGTCAAGATGAGGGTCTGCAGTAAGAACACGACTGCGTGTAGTCATCCTTTTTCCTGCAACAAGGATAAATCCAGTTTTGTTTTTTGAAACACTTGCAGCTTTCATTTGCTGCTCTGCTTATTTTAGGAAGCTTTGCTTTCTGCCAACAGAAAGGGAATTAATCCCGTTTCATTCGAGAAAAGATGCTTACAGCAACTTCTGCTTGCTCTTCTATGACTAATATCTCCGTAAACGCAGCTTTTTACTGACAGAGCTCACCAATTTTGTAGGGGGCTTTTAGGATACTTCAGTGAAATGAGCTCAAACCCTGACACTTCAGCGGATTTTTCATCATTTCAAGGAGATTTTTATCCACAGCTGGGCATCGCTTGCTAGGGCATTAAAGCAGATTGTGTTTCCTTATTGCCCTTCCTGCTTTTGTGCATGCCTGAGGAATTGGTTAAGGCAGCGTTACTGCAACTTATCTGGAAGACAGATCACACCCTGCCCTGCCTTTTTTAAAATATATATATATAGATATATTTAAACATATATATATTAAATATATACTTATATATTTAAAAGCAAAGAACTTTATGGATTTTCAAACTATTAACCCAGCAATGTTGCCATGGGGAATACACAGGCACCTACTTCACCCCCTGGCCTCTAATCAGATCGAAGATTTTTTAAACCTTGAGCACAGCCCAACACTTTTATGGACAGTTTTTTCCACAGACAGAGAGTAAACATCTTTAAATTATTAATACATTTAAAAATAACAATTTTAACATTTCCTAGTCCCTTTTGTTTCTTTCTACTTATCTTGCTTCCTTCATAATAAGACGCTTTCATGAGTCACACAATACGTGCCTTTAGGGAAGAGAACTTGAGAATAAAATGTAGCACTTAGAGCTTTTCACATTGATCAACATAGCAAATATTACAGAAATTAATTCCCTTTTCGCCGGGTTTCAAGGTCAGTGCTCAAGTGCGTGCTCTAAGTGCTATGAAAGTTTTCTTACACTCCTCCTGGCTCAAACTGCTTGTCCTTCACTGTGAAGTTTCTCCAACGCTTCAAAGCAGTTGTTATTTTTGCACTGATGCTACTAAACTAGAAGGTAATTGTCCCCGGGGTTTGCAGAGCAGATTGCTTTCCAGTTGCAGCTTGCTGAACCAGAATCAGCGAGGAACTTGCAACTTGAAGTAACCTGTGTGTTAACACCTGTCTCTTTGAATTGTATGTAAAGGCAGAAAAATCTGTTTTTATAGAGTTTTTTTTTTAAAAGAAATCATCATTTTGATGAATGAGCAATCACCCCGTGAAAGAGTTTTACATCTTTTCCCCCTGTACTCATAAAAATAGAGCAGTTTTGAGCTGGTACGTAAATAAACCAGTTATGCCACATTGCAGGCATTTCTATTACACACCTTTTAAGGCATTAATACAAGCAACCTACAATTAGCAAATTTATCAGAACTCAGAAAAATAATTCAACGGAGCTGGAAGCCCCAACAACCTTCAACACTGAGTAACCCTTTGCAACATTCAGGTGATGCCACAGCTTGGGCACGTTGAAGGTTCAGGAACGTGTCACTGGCTGTGAGGAGCACTTAGCTATAAAACACCTCCTTCTCCACTAGTAACAAATTCCCTCCTAAATTAAGATTCATAGGTAAAGTGTGTCAATATATAACACAAAGGATATCGGGCCATCCAAGCAGGTCCTACACAAATTTCTCTCTTCCTCTAGGAGAGGCTGTAGATCACTTCTGGTGATACTACAGTAGGAGCATAGGTTTATTTCAGGACACAGGCTCATACTGAAACCAAGTGAGTATTAACCTTTAATTACTTACCGAGCATTTGAAAAGTTATTCATTAAAAATACTTCTGCCAACTCGAAGTTACTTAAACATGCTCTTTATTACACTGAGAACAAGCGTAAAACCGCTGTATAAAACTCCAAATACCACAGCCAGAGCAGCCCAGCCTCAAAATTCTGCTCTGACCCCTCCTCCTCCTTTCTTCTCAAGCCCAAGAGGGGAGCAGCCACCGTTTTATGGCTGTTGATCAGCCTAAAAAGCTCCATCTGGTCCATCTTGATGTTACCTAATGGTGCACCTGGCAAGATTCCCCCCACCCCCAGCTCTACAGGGAGGAAAACGGCGGTGCCTGCAAGCCTTGTCCGTGTCTCAGATCTCCAAGGCAACCGCAGCCCTGTAGTAGCAGAGCTTCTTCTGAACGTACGATGAGCTGACCGAGCCCAGGGGTCTGACTTCCAGGTGCTGAGCCCATTTTCTAAATCGGTTGCCTCAAAAGATTCACGAGCGCGTCTGATCCGTACGTGTATCTACGGGAACTCTCAAGGAGCTGTGTTGCCGCACGTGGGTGGCTTGGGATACGGAGACCTCCTTGGTTGAAATAATTTGTTTTAAAAAGCCACCACCACCACAACCTAAACGCATCGATTAAACAGAGCGTTGTCCTGCTCTTTGTGTCGCTGCTCTCGAGCATCAGCAGAATTTGCTGTGCAAAGAGACTTGGCTTGGGACCGCTCACTTCTTTTGGCACTCTTGGGTAGCGATAAGAGAGATTAAACCAGATTTTATAGGTAATAAAGAACAGGAATTACTAGTCCTAACCAGCCACCTAGTCCTACTTTTCTTTCATTTTTTTAACCTGTTGCTGAGGAGTTTACAGTTTGGCCTTAGGAACAGTGGCAATATCAGCACCTTGCTTTCTGCTGGCTGGAAAATAATCTCACAGTTGGATACTGGAATAGGCAGGAGCTGGCACATCCGTCTGGATTTCCTATTTCCCAAAAACTTCTTCCCTATGAGGGTGGCAGAGCCTGGCCCAGGCTGCCCAGAGAGGTTGCAGAGTCTCCTTCTCTGCAGAGATTCCAAACACTCCTAGATGTGATCGTGGGCAACCTGCTCTGGGTGATCCTGCCTTGGCAGGGGAGTTGGACAAGATGATCTCCAGAGGTCCTTTCCAACCCCTACCATGCTGGGATCACAGAGTCAGAGCTGCCAGACTTTAAGAATACGTCTAGCTAGCATTTATGGCTTTCGGTAGCAATTACTCAGGGTTGCTTAGTTTCGACTTGAAAAAAAATTCAGCATAGGATTGTTAAAAGCTGTGAGAGATACAAAATGAATCCCATTTCTGTGGACAGTGAGCCAAACTGGCATTGTCAGGATTACAGAGCTGGAAACAACAAGCATGGTATTGCACCCTTGCCTGGATGCAAGTGTGGAACATTAAAAAGAGATTCGGTCTGCAAGGTTTCCACCTTCATCACCAGTGCACATTCACTTTCTGAAGTAGTATCAGTGATATTATTTACTCTGCGAGATTCTCGGGAGCTTCTGTTTTATTATCTGTGAAAAAAAGCTGTTCCCTGTAGCTGATATATTGCTGGGCAAGGAGTTATTCTGTACTACAATTTCTTCTAAGGGTGTGAAATGACACGTTGGGAACTAGATTACTGGGGATGAGCATTTCGCACCCTGCCAGTAACATCTTCAACATGCAGAGTTCAGATCACGTTATAGGCATCACGCTCTGCTTTCCACCCACAAGGGGCTCCTTCTAGCAGCAATAGGGAAGGGAATTGTTGGTATTTGTCTAACAGAACACACCTCCTTCCTTTGGAGGGGGTATTGTGAGGTAAACAAAAGGTTTACTTGAAAGTTCCATCAATAAAGTTCCTGTTCCCTCTCCTCCTTTCCCGAAACAGACACCCATGGTACAGAGGATTTTGCTGTAAGGAATCGTTTTTGGTAGAAATATCCTTAAAATTATAGTTGCACATCATGGTTCAGCATCCCTGAATTAGAAAGTACTAAGAAATGAAGCGAGACAACAGCAATAGTTGATCGTTGCAAAGCCATAAAAAGAAACATGCTGACAACTTAAACCGCGAATGTGCTTGTGACCTGTCGTGCCTGATTTACAAGGCACTTGTGCAACATTCCCAAAATATAAGGACAAAATGGGTATTATTTCACTAGACCGATTGTCATCTGGCATCATGCTGATGTGCATGGGTCCAAGATGAGGTGGTCAGAATCTTTTTGTGGCTCCAAGGCTCACATGAGCTCCGGTACTTTGGCATGAACGTATGTCTGAAGATGATAGGAATTAATTATAGAGTGTGCCCGATGACCACGGTTTGATAGTGATTCCCAATGACTTAGAAGAAAGAGTTAAAAAAAAACCAAAAAGGAGAAAGGGATAGAGCGGGAGAGAAAGAAAACAGATGCCAGTCCGACATGGGGCAGGTCTTTCCGCATTCATATTTGCTCTGTGTTTTGTATCTTACAGTCCATTAACATCATGGAGCGGACACTGCAGAAATACGGAAGCTACGAGAAGTTTGAACAGGCCACTGGAGGCAGCCTGCTGACCAAAAGTCGCATCTGGAATCACGTCAGGAAATACATGGTGAAAGAAGGCTGCCTTGGGGAGGTGAGTCACACACTGGATCAGCAGAGAAACATTTATGTAGGTGTTTGAAACTGGATGCACCCGAGAGATCGTTTGGGTGGCCTTTCCTTTGCGGAATCCAAGAATATTCCTTACATCACCTTTTCCTCAGGGCTGCACCCAGTCTCGTTTCCGAATAATCAAACTGAGGCAGATTCCTTGTGAATGCTTCAGCCATCTCTCTGAGCCACTTTTCCTGATTCACATGTGCTGGTTCTTAAACCCACCTCTGTTGGGAGTACCCAAGAACGACACCCTTCCTTCCCTCCTTTTTCCAGCTCCTTGGAGACCAGCACATTTCCATTTATTCATCAGTTCTGCCGTCCCTTCTCTTGTATCAAATTCTTTACACCAAAGGAAAGAGTTAAGGAAAGGCCAAGAAAAACAAGCAGCGGCAGCCCAAGAGCCTGATTTATACGCGGCAACACAAATTAAAGTGACAGAAGTGAATAAAAACATCTGAAAGAGGTCGGCTCCTTCAGTGGGTTTGAACGCTGCTTTTTCCTGACCTTAACCGTCTAATTTTTGAGAGCCCTGTGCAGAAAAAAAATCTTCCTTCCTATATTCAGGGTTTTGAAAGCCCAGTTTGCCTGAGTTACGTAGAACTTCTTGGAAGAGATGAATTATATTAGAAGCGTAAAAAGAGAATTATTCCAAATGAGAGCACCGGCTGACACAGTCCAAGGCCTGGATGCGCTTGCTGGCAGCGAGCAAGAGGAGTCTGGAGCGGGAGATCAAGAGATGAAAAGTAGTTTCCCAGCAACTAGCTTTAATTAGTAAACATAGTATGATTAGAAGAAACCATGAAACTCATCACAACTTTTGGGGAGACTATAATTTGACACCGACACCAGATTTTACCCATGTTTCTAAGAGTGACGTTATAAAATGACGGTTTAGAGCAAGTAGAAAGGAAACCACAGTATATTTTTGGTCTTTGCTCTGCTTTTATCTCCATTTGCATTTATTTTTGTCTTGATTTGCCTTCATGGAAGCAGGATCCCACACCCTCATCAAACATCTCACGTCCTTCTTAACGAAATGCTTTAGTTTCCTTGCAAAAATTATGTTTGGTGTGGCCTAAACTATTATGAAAACACTCTCTCTGGTGGGAGAGATGTTAATAAAGCTAAGCGGTACCCGTGCTTTAAATCTAAATGCTTTGGGATTTTCCTAACATTCCTTCATCTTAAAACGAGAGTTTTATGGGGCTGATTGTTTGCTGTTGAACTTGAAGCTGAACGGTGGGGTTTGAATACAGGGAAGTGTCACGTTGGTGCCTTTGATCTCCGGGTCCTTTTTTGGTTAACTTTGATATTAGAAAAAT
>WEIS01018576.1:0-16150 GCA_013389965.1 Todus mexicanus | reverse complement strand
TGCTCCTGCCCCTTCTGCTCCTGTTCCTTCCCTTTTTCCTGACCCTGCCCGTTCTGCTGCTGTCCCTTCTCCTGCCCCTGCTCCTGTCCCTTCCCTTGCTCTGTCTCACCCCCTTCTCTTGACCCTTCCCCTGCTGCTGTCCCTTCTCCTGCCCCTGCTCCTCAGCACGGCACCTGCACCTGCCCCAGCATCACAGCCCCTTGACGTCGAGGATAAGCGGGTACCAGGCTGCATTTGAGCAGCTCAGGCCTGCCAAGAGCACGGTTATTTTGGTGTATTTCACTGCTGGGGCAGCCCAGAGGAGAAGCGAGGTGGTAGAGTTGCAGGATTTTCTTGGGAGTTTAATAGTCAACGTTGTGCAGTTCAGATTTGGGGAGTTTATTTCTATTCTGGTTTGAGGTGGGGTTTTTTTTCTGTTCTGGAAGATGCTTGTGGGGTTTGCTGGCTGGCAGCAGCATTACCACGCACCCCTCAAGAAGTTTTCAGGCTAGTTTTGCCCTCACAAATATTTCTTCATGAAGTACAGCTGAAAAAAAATCTTCCATGGTTAGATTTGTTGAAGCTTGGCAAAAATGGGTTTTATGGAGTCACAGAATGGTTTGGGTTGGAAAAGACCTTGAAGATCATCTAGTTCCACCCCTCCTGCCATGGGCAGGGACACCTCCCACTAGACCAGGTTGCTCAAGGCCCCATCCAAGCTGCATTTGATAGTGTTTATTTCATTGTATTTATTATTATTCTGAGCAAGGTGGCTGGGAATAGCAGCACACAAATCATTTGGATGGTTCATATCAACATCTTGTTGAGAGCCAACAGTCAGGTAAGTGTCAGCCACTGTCCCAGTAAAGGAGTGAGGAGGGATAACGTGGTAGCTTTAACGCCTCATGTTATGCAGGGCAGGTTTTGAATTAAGCATGCAAGAAGAAAAAATATTGATATTGCCTCACTGACACGTTTTAGGGAGTGCCAGCATCTAGTTTATACTAAATAGTTTATAGTTGTCAGGTGACAAATGACAGGGAGAGCAGATAGGGGAGGGGACAAGTGAGAAATTTGCAGAGTAAGAATCCGTCTTTGCCAGGCTGCAGCTGCTGCCAGACATCCACAATCTGGTTTTAACAGACCAAGGAAGAGTCAGAGCTGGTGTTGGTTATTTAAAATTTTATTCGCCTCTAATTTATTCTCATAAAAACACTCTAGCCTATTTGTTTTTAGTATTCAGGCAGCTCAGACTGCTGATATTATCAAGAGTGATATTAGAGAAGCAGTACAAACCAATCTACTTTAGCGTGTGACCAAGTGCAGGTGGAACTACAACCACCCACACCTGTAAAAACTAATTAGCCTGCTTCCTTAGGCTTTATAGTTAAAATACAATACTCAGTAAATGGTTATAGTCACCAAACCATATAAATAAAATCTAACATGGTAAAATGGGAACAGCTGAATGTGCAAGAGTCAAAATAAAAATACATAGATAGGTATTTTGCTACTTAGAGCAATCAGCGGTTACTGCATCTATGTTGTAATTGTCTCTTAGAGGTGTGAGGTTTCCTTTTTGTTTCCAGTTAAAGTTCATCACTTTCATACAGTCCAGACTGCTCAGCCAAACGCTGAAACTCTCCTTCTGGTGAGAAGGCTTGTTTCACATCCAGTCCCCTTCCGTTAAGTGCCAAGTACTTGCTGAAAGTTGGTCGAACCCGTAACTGCTTTGGGGCTGGAAGTGGCTTGTTTGCATGTGCTGGAAGAGAGAAAAAAACCCCCAAACCCCTCTCAGTGTCTTGTATGACTGTAGAAAGAGCCACGGTAGAGCAACCCAATTGTTTTTTATCTGCAAGCAAACCAGCAAAGTCTTGGGAAGCATTTAACAGAGAAGCCTGTATCTCAGACACCAGCAATTTATATCCACCCTCCCTCTTGTTATCAACCAAATCGTAGCCTTTAAACAGCCCAGAGAGCAGATGTAGAGAATGCGCTAAGGACGCATCACGGTGTCTTGACACTAAACAAAAGAGTTTTCCCTGCGATAGTTCCCTTTTGTCTAGCTCAGTATCTTTGGAAAGAAACCCTCCCAGCTGTCTAAGCTGCATGAGGTTAATCCTGAGGGTCTGTTCTGAACACAAGCGCCAGTGGCAGTTTCGGTTGTGGCACCGGGATGTGGTACTTACTCGCAACCTCCAGCCTGGCGTGGCACGTGGCCACCCCGGCGCCGTTGACAGCAGATACGGTGTACCAGCCAGCGTCCTTCTTGTTGGCATTGTGAATCAGGAGGCAAATCCTGCCGGTATTGTCATGTAACAAGCTGAAAAACGAAGGGGTTTATGTGTTACCTCTTGGAGGAGGAAGATGACGTTGAAATCAGAGAGTTGTTTGACAAGCTGAGGAGCTGAGAAAGCCCTAGAACAGTTCTTGCAGGGCACTGCAAACTCCTTACACAGAAACACTGCGTTTGTGTTACGGGCCACCAGTGATTCACATCGTGGTACCATTCAGGTGGCATCCAGACCCTTCTGTAGCTCCATCACCTCAGAGCACGATGAATGCAGAGCGTGCCTGAGTCCTAAAGCCATGTTTCTCCATGGGCCTGGAGAATTCAGAGTGGCATCTGGCCACAGTTTTCTCTCTGCACCCTCAAAATGAGACTGAGCATCGTGCCTGTCCAGCCCACGGGCCTGGTCACCATGCATCACAAACGAGGAGCAGTTTGCTACCGGTTTGCTACTTTTAGAAATGAGCCAATTCAAATTTGATTTAAGTACTGGTTATTGTTTTCTAACACACCAATGGCCAACTCATTAGTAGGATACCTTATTCGGTCTGTATTATATTGTACCATTTCGTTGTTTCTTTTCCAGTAAATCCGGGGTGTTGGGATAGCAGAGATCTGGCATTCAAGCCTGGCTGTATCCCCTTCAAAAACCTTTTTGCTTTGTGGCTTGAAGATGAAAGTTGGAGGTGTGTGATGTTCTTTGGCTAAAGAGGAAAGAGAAGGAGGAATTACTGTAAGTATTGAACACTACTATCAGGGTTGGGGGTTTAAGATTTCAGAATGCTAAATTCAGGAGGGCAGATGTTCCTTACTGCAACTCCTTAGCTTACGGGCAATTCCCATGAGCGTAAGGGTGTAGTAGACACAATCCATTTAAAGAGGAGTCAATCAGCATATGTTATTAGTCCTGGGAAATTAATAACTCCCAAATTCTCCCACTATCTCTCTAGAAGTGCTTTGAAGAAATATGGCATCCCAGATGTATTTATGTATTAAAATAGTCTTGGAAAAGGTAAGGCATTTGTTAGCATTTGAGCTCAAATGTCTGGATATCTGCCTCCACTTCTTCATTGTTTTATGTCCCAAACACACAGAGGAAGGCATTAGATTACTGAGATTTTTCCATGTGTGGCCAAATAATTATCAGTGCTCTCAGTCTTACCAATTACTTCCACTTTTACTGCGAAAGACGCTTCTCCGGCGCGGTTGACAGCCACACATTCGTATGTCCCTGCATCGGATGATTTGACTGCTTCAAAAATAAAGGAGTGGAATCCCTTTTCTGACACTATCATTTTATGGAACTGATCTTGGTGAACCATCCTCCCATTCTGATACCACATCACGTCTGGAGTCGGCAGCCCACTGACCTGTGAAGGAGAGGAAAGCAGGGAAGAGTTAAACAGCTTTGAAATAATGAAAGCCCTTCAGTGCTATAGGGAGTTTGATGCCGATAGATGAATCCGTCATGATCCTACTGCAAAATTTTACAGTCTTGCCTCATTTTGAATATTAACGTGGTGCTGCACAGACAAGAAGGCTGGTGAAGTGCTGTGGAAAGATGAGCTCTAGCTACGGAACAGCTAATGCTATTCTTGCAACCCTCTGTTATTCCTGTCTTGTAAGGTAGTTTTGATTAGGCCAAAGGTACTCATTGTGGGTTCACAGAGCAGGGGAATTCCTGCTGTTAATGCCACCACCAGCACTGTCAGTAGTGCTGACATCCGTACTGCTTTGGTAAGGTGTGTAAATAACCTGTGCTGCAGACATGCTCCAGGTTGTCCTGCAATTTGCAGCAAAATGGCCAAAGGTCATGCCCCTAAGGCTGGTAAGAGTTTACTTAAGGAAAGAGATTGGAAGCGATTGTGGAAAACCCAAGCCCAACCACAATCAGCAGACACCCTTTGCAGTGAAGATGCACCTGCAGAAAGCCTTGGTTCTTTCTGACCCTGGGGTTGGTACAGTTGCCATGCAGTTTCAGGCCATTCTGGTGTTTTGGTTGTTTGTAATTAGTGCATTTCCTTGCCAGGTTGGCTGCTCCAGCACGGACGCAGTTACCTCAGAGGAGACTCATTAAAGGCAGGCTAGTTCTGAACAGGCCTTGCTGGACGTACGTCCAGCACGTGTCTGCTGAAGTCAGCAGAGTCCCAGGGCAAAGCACAAGGTTCCCTCCCAAAACACCTTCTTTCAGCAGGGCCTTAATATTCCTTCTTCCCCCTGAGGTCTAAGAGGTATTCTGTGGTGGTCCATATTTACCACTACTGAGTTTTAAAAATATTCTTATGCAGCTTGTACCATTTACATTTTTCAAGGGAAAATGCTGAAACATTTAAGCCATCTCCTATTTCTTGGCTAATATTGCCTGCAGGGACCCTGCACCATTAGCACTCTGGCTCACTAATGCGCAAAGGCTCTGCAGCTCAGCGACCTCCCTTCATGCAACACACCCAGCAGAGCTAATGGGACTGAAAGCAAAAGGCTGGTTATTACTTTGAAATCGAGTCTGCAGAATCGCCCCTCCTCAATAATTACGTCATCAGGCACTTGTGTAAAACGTGGCTGAAAGAACTTCTCCTGGATTGAGTCATGTCCACGTTCGTCTCCTCTTGAGGACGGTCTGCTCCTAAAAAGTGGACAGAAACAGTTAATTGCGTAAAAGTTACCAGAATGCAAATGATGTTGATGCACCAACTGCTGTTAGAATCCCTTAATGCATTTAGGAATCTACAGTTCTGGTTAGTTTTTCAGCTGTAAGGCATAGGTTTTGATCAACCACTTCTCTTGCTCAGGTAGTTCAATTCGACACAGAAGCCTAAGTGTTTGAAACCTTCATCTTTGGCCTAATACCCGGAAGAATTTATAAGAGCAACGTGGGCTGTGTTTCATCATGCTGTGTTGTCATCGTGCACATTGTCAGACCTTGCTTCGACTAGAGATGAATCTTCTATAACAAGAAGCATATTTGCCGTAGGTACATGGAGTCTTTAAACCTCCAGGGTTTATGCTTAGAATCGGCTAGATTAAGATCACAGGCATCATCGACCATCCACAAATGATAGTGCTTTAAGTTGAAAGGAAGTGAATGAATTTGGCGATTACTACTTTAGAAGAAGTGGTAAGAGGTGAAGTAAACCTAACGTTTTCTAGAAACATTTGAAATAAGGTCTTGAAGAGTAGCACAGCAGCGCGAGTTTATGCATTACCTTACATGCGTGGTAGGAACCTGCAGCCTGATGTTTTCCACATGCTGGTGCTTGGAAAGAGAGAGAGGAGAGGTGAGTTAACTTAGAGAGACATTTTATAGATAAAACTGTATGAGAAGCCATTTTAAGTTCATTTACTGGCTGCTGCTTAAAAGCAAACTGAGTAATCCAGAAGTCGTTGGAACAAGAGGTGAAGGAGCTTGCATCAGGAGCTGCTACACTCTAGTTTCACCCTGGGCTTTGCCATGACAGCACCAAGTGCTATTGATAGAACAGCACAACTTCTCATCACTCTGCACAGGTGATAGGTGCAGCAGCTTTGTTTGGCACACAAAGCTTTTGGCCAGCCATTAACCTTTGTTCGACGGGAGTGGTGCTACTGGCGGTATCTAAAATGAGAGCTAAATACAGAGTGTCCTTCCCTATAGCAGGAATAGAAGTGGAATTGCTGGCAAGAATGCTGTATTGTGCCCACTTAAATATGGTACCAACAGCAATGGACACATGCTGAGCTGGAAAATAGTTTTCTTTCTAGATCACAGCACCAACTAAGCTCGCTGACAACTCTACAATCACATGAGTAAATCTGCTAAAGTACCCAGGATTGATTTCTGCTAGGAACTTGGATGTTTGGAAAACACAAGCAGAGATTATTGCCAGGGACTCGTTTTAGCAATGGAGTCAGAGAGAGAAAACTCTGCATGGAAATTTCTGGGGTGTTTGCACTGAGCCATTCCCATGCTTCGTTCTGTGCTCTGTAGCCCAGTCCTGCGGAGCTTTTACACCTGGGTTTAAACTTCAAGCACAGAATCTGCCTTCACTTCAAGGGTTACATGAACGAGGGTTTTGCTGGACTGAACTCGGTGCTGAGTCCAAAGGTGGTTGCTTGTATCTGCTCATTTACACAAGTTCTGTACAATTGTCTTATGATATGATGCTGTAGTGATGAAGTTGCTGATAGTTCTGATGCTCTATGATATGGACTGACCGTGTAATCAAGTTCCTGAGGAATGAGGAGGCTGAATGGATCAGTAACTACAATATTTTAAAATAAGACTGAAAAATGGGAATAAGATCTCCCAAACACAAGCCAACCTCTCCTTCCAATACTCCTTTTTATGCCATATTTCACACCCACTGTAAAGCTGTCAATCATCCTGTTTTGACTGAATGTTTCCTTGTTCTCTACAAAAACTGAAGCTTCCCTTGCTCTCTGACATCCCTAACGTTCCCTTCTTGCCTGCTGCTGGGGGGTGATCGTTGGAGAGAAATCACTCAAATTGCATATTCCCCCCTTGCTGTGATGTTGAGTGGCTCTTGCATTGAAGATTTTTGCTAACTGCACTTTGGCAGGTGTGTGCCAGCCTGCAGGCTCTGCATGCAGCAGGAGGGATGTTTTCTTTGGCTGCACAGGTACCCAGGGCCACACCACAGACATTTAACTAACTTTGATCACAGAAGTGCCAAAGAGAGCTTTTAGCTGGCCTGAATAACCACTGAATGATGCCAGTTTCCAGCTAAAATGCTTTTGAAAAATGCCGGTAGTAATAGATTCTTGTCTACCTGCTGATGTGCATTGCTAAAATGACTGCTTTGCCTTCTCTTAGTGATCGCCGGCTCCTCAAGGGGCTAAACCCCAACGAAGCCCAGCTCAAGGCCCTGATCTCTTGCAGTCAATGTCTCTTATTCCGAAGAGTGACAGGTGTAGGTCTTGCTGTCTTGGCCAAGTCTGAGCTCGGCTGTTGGAGCGTGGGTACCTGCAGCCCTCGCTGTGCTGCTCCCAGCCCGTCCCGTCCCAGGCAGGGTGTAATGTGCTGTGCAGCAGCTGCTGTAATTCCTCCCTGGAGAGGTCATTGCTACAGATCAGGCCCAGCAAGGGGATGGTGCTTAAATTCCCCACCTCTGCCATCACCCCCCAAAAAAACCCCCAAATCCCTACTCTACAGAGCTCTGCCAGTGAGAGCTGTCCCCTTCCCTCCCCTGCACTGGTACCAAATAAACCCCATCTCTCTGCCCTGCTCAGGCACAAGCAGCTCGCAGCACAATCCCCAGGAAATCCTTGTTCCAGACACAGGTCCCCATTTACCTGTGAATTCGGCGTGTTGTCTTCACTTGGTGTTTCCAACACAGATGCAGCATTTACTGGTCCAAGCAGCCTGCGAGCCATTCTTTCTTCATAAGTTAATCGCTTAAAGCAGAGTGGAGAAAAATTCTAGTCAGGAGCCCATTCACTGTTTCAGATCAGCTTGCAAGAGCGCGTTAATATGCCACAAGCTCAGGGTGTGGTTAGTGCAAGTGGTGGCTGAATAGAAGCACCACGTCTGTTCCAGAGCGTTTGCTGTCTGTGATGCCTTCTGAAGTCAGCCTCAATATATACAGCGCCGAAATGCATAAAAGATTAAACTGCCTGTTCATCAAAGCCTCTCTAATGCCATCTGTGGCCTTCCACTCCTCCTCTTTCTCTGCTGGGATTATTTATGGGTAAGTGATGGCATTATTTCAGAAGCCAGAGCAAGTCCCAGGGTACTTTTCTGTTAGCACTGGGAAAACTTCCCAAGTCATTCAGCTGTGGATTTACCTCAGGAGCTAAAGGCGTGATGGATGCTAGCGTCCCCTACTCCCAGAAAAGCAAGAGCCACACCAGAAGTGGGCACAGCCAGAAAGGAGCGCTGCTAGCCCTGAAAGCACAAGGGAAGCTTATGCCAGGGCAGCAGCCACCTCATGAAATGCTGTGTGCTGTTCTGAGAAGGGGCAAGAATGTCTCTCAGTCGTCTGAGTTCCTACACTACGTGTGCAGCGCACGCTGGTAAACACGAGCAGAGTTAAACTCAAATTTTGTTGGGTTACTTTAGAAGAGTACATTAGTGCCCTGAGTACCACAACACCTGAAACTTCACTTCCCACCAATTTTACCTTGGGTTTGAATTTTGTGACATGAGGACAAGCTCTGACTCAGTTTCTAGTGAGTGTAGGACATGCGTGTGGCTACTCCTGGTACGTGGGTAAATAGGGCTCTAGGGAGGCTTGTGGGACTTTTCTTTAGAAGAGAGTGAGAGAGACCTTTTGGAAAACCTGCGAGAGCTTAATATCCCTGAGGTTGTTCCAGCTGTATCAAGTGTGGCTGAGATTGGCCAGTTGGTTCAGACATTGCTGGAGGACAAGGGGAGGAGGACACAGCACAGGATTGCATAAGCCTTATTTTTAGCCTGACTTCCTATGGGAAGAAGAGCTGGCTTGCAATGCAAGCTTCCTTACAGCACAGAGGACATTCCTGTTAGGGACACATGAAGTCAGATTTGACCTAATATATTTATTTTTTTTTCCCCTTCAGTATTTAAAATTATATGTATGACACAAACCTTCTCGCACTGATGGTAATGAAAAAACTTCTTGCTATTTCAGGGGAAAGAAGATGGAAACTATAAACACTGGACTTTTATCACTGTGCCGCCGGCCAGCAGGAAGGTTCCCACATCACAGCAAGCTACAGTGAGCAGGTCTCTCATGTGCTTCCCTACTGGTAAGCTGATTTTTCTCCCAGATTTTGATTTCTTGGTAAAGGAGATTGGATTTTGCCCCTTTGCAAAATAAAGAAGAGACTTTATGATAAAAGCTCAAGTAATTTCTTTGATTTGTTGTTGTTCTTATAGAATGAAATCAAAGTGGTTTGCCACATGTGGTGCTGTTCTCTAGAATGACCTTTCAAATACGGGTACTTCTCCAAGTTTCTAATGATTCAAGGTGGTTTATTAACCCCAGCATTGAAAGCTGGGGTGAAGTCGTGTCAGGAGAACTGAGGGATTCCCCTTGGCTTTCTAGCAGTCTGTGGGTGTGATGCTTAGCAGGATTCCCAGCACAGAGTTCAGGTTTGCTCTACTGCTCTGAACATGAACCTTTCTCCCAACTCTAGCCCTATTAATTTGCTCACACACATTCAAAGTCAGCTTGAATGGCTTGTACTGGACAAGAAGGTGGGATAAGAGGGAAAGGCCATAGCAGCTCGAAGCCATCTTGTTGCATCAGATGGTTTTCAGAAGTCCTTGCATCCCTTCCCAAAGTCACAAGAGGTGCAGACATTCAGTTGCCACGGTAGGTGCCTACAGACAGACTTACAGCAACCAGCCACACTCACGCCAGCTTTCGTCACGGAGTAGCTATGTGCCGCTCCTCTACTGGCAAGGGCTTTCTCATGGCTGAGCTGAACCTGGCCCACCAGTACAGCTGTTTGCATTCTAATCACAAAAATAACTGTGAAGAAGGTGTTGGGAAATGAAGAGGTTGGATGTAAATCGTTTGGAACCACAGCTTTGACTCTAGCCCTGAGCCATCATTAAAAATTAAGTCATTTACATTTCTAATGGAAAAATTTAGCCACCTCACATGGAAAGAATATTCTGATCATAAATGACTCAGAGGACTCTTTCTGGGATCTGCTGAGGCTGGGCAGTATTGCTCCTGCATTTCCTTTTGCTTTCCGCTCAGTTTGGAGGCTCCAGCCTCTGGGGCACTAGAACTAGTCTGTGTGTCCCTCCTACCGAGAGTCAGAGCAAACTGGTTCCTTAATCAGCAGGTTTCCCTTACCTGGTTGCCATTCTGGAGAAGGTTGTCTTTGCATCGGAGTTTCTTTTCCAAGTCTTGAATGAGGGCCTCTTTTGTTCCTCGAATTTCTTGGTCTGATGTCTTCTGCAGAGAGTTGATGCTAGCTTGTTTGTGATACATTGGTTGTGAGTATCTGCTCAGGCAGGAAGAGAAAACAGAGTTATTCCTGTGGGTCTGCTTGACTCTTGGCTACAGATTCAGCAAATATACACAAAAATGTGAACTTCCTACCTAGAAACTGTGGTTCAGATGAATCCATAAAGTGTTAGGGAGATAGACAGGCTAGGCTCCTCAATTGTCAAAAACTGAAGGGGGAGCATCATGCTATAGCCAAGTCATTGAGTGTCCTCCCACAACACTTGCAGCTGTTTGCAGTGTGTGGCTGTTCAGCATCATCCCCACATCCTGCAGTGGCCCCTGCCCTGACACAGATCTGTGCGGGAAACCTGGCAGCGTTTTGAGGGAGCCGCTGACTCCACTGAGCACCGTGAGCCTGTCCAGGAGCAAGTTCTCCCTCAAAAAATGCATTCCTTCACAACTTCAATTGTTAAAAAGGCCCTGGGTGCTGCAAATCCATAGCAAGGTCACAAAGTAGTTGATGATATGAACAAATAGCTTATTAGTTGTCTTCTTCTTCTTGACCCCAGAGAGTTACTTTCTGCTGAGGTGTTCAATAGCCAAACTCACCCCAATCTCGGATGGGTTTTCAGGAGCTCTTTCTGCAACCCCCCCTGTAGCCTGATCCCATAACCCATGGTCAAGAAACACAATCAAATCTTTGAGTTAGATAGTAAACTTGATTCTGGAGGGAGCCAGGGAAAGAGGGGCATCCCTCAAAACAGGTTGCAAAGGTCTACTAGAAGTCACAGCACTCTGTGCTGACAGGATCTATCCCGGTTCACTACAGGCACTGGGGCCTCGTATGCTGCAGTTGTGTTCAGCAAGGATTTCTGTTCAAAATCCTCTTCCACCTGTCGCTTGGGAGTTTGTTCTGCTGAGTAGAATAGGCTCGAAGGGTTATAATTCTGGTACCTACTCCCAGCACTGCTTGGATTTAATAACTTGCCCAAGTTATAACTTTAAAACTTTAATAACTTGCCCAGCAGATTAATAAGTCTCACGTCCCCGTTTGCCCATTTGTAGGACGGTTAGGAAAATAATTCCTCAACTCACAGGATGTCGCGTTGAAGAGCAGCTTCTATGAAAAGCACAGTGAGGCACCAAAGCCCTTCGCTGTGAAAACAACTGAGCACACACGCCGTACACGAAACCCAGCGGCTACCCCAGATGCGCAGCTAACCCCGCCATGCTCCTGCAGTCCTTTTAGGACACCCTCCTGCCTGCCCCAGGTAGACCACTGGGTCTTACCTTTCCACTTCCCGCAGATTCAAACAAACCCCAGAAACCTTCAGATTTGCCGAATACAACTGATGCTTAAACCTGACTTTCTATGCAGGCCAGCAGGACCCCTCTGCCCCATCACCTTCCTCATAACCTCGGATGAGTATTTGTTGTGTATTCCACGCTGACTTTCAGCGGGACCTCCAGCTAAAGTTGGCAGGAGTACAAGTTGGTGAGAAGGCAAGATCCAGCTCCCTTTGAGATCTCGCTGACCTTGGGAGATATTTGGATTGCAGCCCAAAGGCAAAATGATATAATACATATTCAGGAAAGAATTTAGTCTTTGGTCTGAAGGGCTACAATTTTCGAGTGGCTGCCTTTCTGCTAGCAGGTATGATTGACTGAAATGGTATTGTAGGTGAGCGTAGAGTCCCATTGCAATGTGGAACCTGAAAACACTGCTGAGGCTTACTAGGAATCGTGAAGTTATTTATACGTGGGAAATGCTACTGCCTTCCCCCCACCTTGCTGTTCATGAGCCGTGTTTGTTGAGAGAAAGTCGTTAGAGATGGGTGTCCATCTTCTGTTCTGAATACCCTTAATTAAGAGATTTCCATCAGATCAAATTAACGTGACTCCAAAACCATGCACAGCAGCCCGTGGCACCAGTACCGGGCAGCAATTCCTGGTAGGTACCCATGTCCCATACAGACACCAAGGGCAAGCACCCAGCCTCCTAACCCGATTCATGCAGAGTCCTGCCTCGAACATCAGAAGCCAACGGGCCTTGTACCATTGGCTTCATCTGAGCTGGTGTTTCACCAGACTTTAGGATTTGGGGTGGTCAGTGCACAGGAGGGGCCAGGCCAGAGGAAAGCAAGCAGAGGTTAGAAGCCTATATACTTACTGAGGTTCCATAGGAGAAGGAGTTTGGCTGTTATAGTCGGGCTGCGAGGGTAGCACTGAGCACAGGAATGCTGCGGGGGTTTGGTTAGGCATGGATATAAGCCGTTGGCCAGATGATGAGCTAGCAGGAGACTGCGCAGATGCAGGTGTGACAGGGTATGTGGATTCCTTAGGGGCGCTACAGGAAGGCGAGGAGAGCGTGATTGAAGAGCTCAGCGATGACGAGGAGGAGAATTTCTGCCCGCTTGGGTTACGAGGCTGTATGAGGATGGAGGACTGTTTGATTGGTCTGCTTGACTCTGTAGAGGCTGCGGGTCCTGGAGGCTGCTGTTGCCCTTGACACACATTCTTAGACTGGATAAAGTGTTTTGGCCGTTCGTAGTTAAACATGGTTGGTTGACACATAGAGGAAACGGATGGGAAATTAGGGACACTCATGGGAGAGGTTTCGCGGCTGTCCTGGGTTTTTGTTGGTGATAACTGGCTTTGGATAGGTGGCTGGTAAAAACTAGGTGGTAGGCCACAAAAGCTTTCTTGGCTGGGCTCCTGGATAGAATGGAACCCTTGCCCTGCAGAATAGAGGCTGTCTTGGTGTGGATTATCCCTTAAGGAAGACAATACAGATAAAATAAATTGTACGTCACCATCTGAATCACAAAAGTAGTATCACGAGCAGTCATTAACAATCCAAAGAGCACCAAGTTCAGGCAACTGGCAATTAAAGTTTGAGCTTAAAATAAAGAGATTTAGGATTGAGTAGAACTATTCCAGAACTGTACGAACATTTTGGATTACACTGATGAGTCATGCAGTCTATCAGACTCAGCTACAGTGCTCACCACGGCTGTTTTATCTGCCGGAGCCCAGTAAATTCTAAAAGAAATAGCAATTGATTTACTGAGACACCCACAACCTGCGTAAGTCCATAGATAACTGTAGATACCACTGCTAAGCAAGGTAATTTGCCACTTGTCATCTTAACTAAAGATCTCTGGATCCTGCAGTTTTCGTGCCCTGTCAAAATGCTCGAAGCACTCGGAGAATCGGCTGTTTCTGCCGAGAAATCCCTTATGTCACAGGGAAGCATGAAACAGGTTCCACTTTCTTTTAAGCGTAAAACTAAACCTTCAAACCCAAGTATCGTCATTTCTTCTCTAATGGTTTTTGAATTCTGAGCTTTTTCTAACCAGTTGAGAATTGGGACTGGAACGCCAAGGTCTGTGCTCCCCTGTTTGAAGTGATTTCCTGAGATTTGCTGTTAGGGCTCGTGATTTCCAGAGTGACATAGCTGCAGGATAAAGTAGGGCAAGCTGAGCTGATCAGAGTTCCTGTGTTTATTTTGTAGGTCCTCAATATCTAAACCCAGGCTTTCCAGCAACTCGAAACCCAGGAAAGTTTCATTAAGCTGAGCAAGTTTGTTAAAACTGGCAAACAGCTTCAGCTCCAGGAGAAATAAATAACCCCTCAAAATAAACGTAAAGCTACTAATAAAAAAAATTAGAATATAAATCCACACAGTTACATGTGCTGGAAAAAATGGTAATCTTGCCCTAGCGAGATCAGCTGTTTTGCTGCTATATATACCCAGTATATTGTATTCCCCCCATCAGAGAGCCCGAAGAAGGGCTCCACCAGGTCATAAATTCCCGTGGGGGTGAGATCAAGTCAAGACATTGCTGTCGTTTTTAAGATTCAAAGCTTTCGGTTTCTAAAAGCAATGATCAATATTAGTTGTACATTAACTGTGGATAAACGGAGGTTTCCTAGTAAAAATTCCCTGACTTTCCCCTTGTCACGCACCTGGAATTTGAAGCTGGCTCCAATTTTTTGGAGCATGTCCACACTATGTTCTCATTCACTGATGCAGAAAACTCGTTGTATCTTGGTTTTATGCTGGTTTAGATCGCTGCCTGCGTACAGATTCATTCATTTTACCTACAGGCTGCGCTCAGAAACCAGCATTTGCTTTGCTTTCTAGGCTGCTGCGCTTAAGCAAGATACAACACACGGATTCACTTGTCGCAGGGAGGGATAAATTCTATTTTCCTCCAATCATTCCACCTTGATTTGGGGTGGAGAAAAAACCACCTGGAGAAACTTTTGACCTTACAAGGCAGAAACGGGAAGTAACAACGGACACATTTTGCATCCCCAAAACCGAATTCTAGTTTCCCCTCTCGCCCTCCCTGTCACCCTCACCTTCCCTTGGCCACAGGGACCTCTCCCCGCCGGATTCCGCAGCGGGTCGCGGTTCCCCGGCCGCTGTGCGAGGGAGAGGAGCCCTGGGAGGCAGCGCAAGGGCAGCACCTTACCTGCAGCCTGGGACCTGCCCCGGGGGCTGCGGACAGCCCGGCACCCCCTGCCCGGCCCCGCTGCAGGAGCGGCCCCTCCGGCTCCGGAGCTTCGCAGCAGCGGCTCCAAAGCGCGGCCGGCAGCTGCTGCCTGTCCTGCTGCCTGTCCGCCCGTCTGTCCTCCCCTCTGTGCCCTGCCCGCACCGCTGTCAGAATAAGAGNGCCCCCCCCCGCCGCAGCATCGCGGGGGACACTTCATTTAAGGGCCGGGGTTTTTGGCAGGTGCCCCGGGCAGCAGCGGCTCAGCCGCCGGGCCAGCCCCGGGGAGGAGCCGGGCATCAGCCTCGGACCCTCTACTAGAGCCGGGCATCAGCTCCAGACCCTCTGCTAGAGCCGGGCATCAGCCTCGGACCCTCTGCTAGCGCCGGGCATCAGCCCCGGACCCTCTCCCTCTGCCCCGGTTCTCCCCGAGCCGCCCCTGCCCCGCTGGGGTCGCTGCCGGTCGCAGCCCCCCGGGCTCGGCTCCGGCTCTGCCTCCGCTGCTCCCAGGTACGTGCCCGTGTCCAGCAGCAGCAGGACAAGAGCTGCAGGCGGCAGCTGCTGAGCAGGGACAGGGTGTCGGGGTGGGGGTTTTACCCCTAACACCCGCCGGGGAGCAGCGAAGGAAGGATGCTGCAAAATGTTGAAACGTTCCTAAATCCCGCTTCACCATCCCCGTAAAATTCCTTTTGAAAGTCACTTACTAATGAGCGTTATCCCTGGGTAGCGGTATCACCCTGCTACTGCTTTTAAGGCTGGGGTCTTAAAGGCAGGAGCTGCTGGAAAGGCCGAGGGAAATGGTGTTTAAATAACCACCCGTCACCTTCTCCCTCCAGCCGAGAGCCATGGCATCGCTCAGGGATGGGGCTGAAGAGCCATAAACCGAGGAACACAAATAAAATACGCTCAGCGGTTAAATGTTAGTTGATATTTTGCTGTTTCTGTGGATTATTTACACGGATATTTGTTTGGGTTAAAAGATGCAGCTTGGGGTGTTTTCACCAGCCTGTCAACACGTCCTACTGGCAGCTGAGGTGATTTGGATCCCTTTATGCAAAGGCGTCGATGCTTAATTATATCTTAAATTAACATTAGAGGGTTTTAAGTGTCTTAATTACACATTGGCAACTCTTGCCTAATATGCATGCTATTAAAATAAAATAATCAGCCCAGCCCGGTAAGTTCCCCCTCAGCTGTTTGTGGTCTTTCAGTTGCCTCTTCTCTCCCTTCCGTGTAGCCCTGAGTCTTTCAGCACGGAGATCTTCAAGAGTTAACCCAAGTTTTGTGTTTGTCTTTAAACATCAGCCCAGCGTTTGTGAACTAAATCTACACAGCAGGTGTTAATTGAGCTCTAATTAATATAAATACCTCGTGATGGAAGTGATTAAGGGAGGAGGGAGCGTGTCCCTGGTTGGTGGAGAGGTTATTGGCTTTTTTCAGCGAAAGGAAAATGAAAAAGAAATCTGTAGTTTGCAGGGAAAGAGTGGAGTACTTAAAAAAAA
>WEIS01018573.1:6766-17016 GCA_013389965.1 Todus mexicanus | reverse complement strand
AGACTGAAAAACTAGCTAGGTTTGTTCAGGAAGGGCTTTTGGCTTCTTTTGAAAGATTGTGGTTCAGAGCATTGTACTTGGCCTCAAAAACTTAATTGTACCTAAATTAAGACTGAAAACTGATCAGGTTGGATTAAAGCCTAGTGATATTCTGGAGCAGAGATTTCTCACTCCATCCTTTGCGAATATTTTTCCAAACTGATTTTTGGCAATCCTTTCATTTTTGCACCCAGTTTTCCCTGCAAATGAGCAGTGAAATTCCAAGGGACACTATCAGGAGTTAAAATCACTCAGTATATATTTGCCAGCGCATGCAGTGTTTATTTTTAAACAGTGCCAAAAGTGTTTATAGATAGAAACAACAGGACAACCCATAATTAAATAACTGTTTCTGCTACATCTGCTATTTAGCAACTTGAAGGAAAATAATTTCCCAACAACAAATAGGAATGGTCAAGAAAGCTCTCAAGTTTGGGCCCATTATTACCATATAAAACAACATATTAGTTGCTTAGCTACCAATCATAAAAGAAGCCCAATTAAAAATGAAAGAATCTTAACTAGCTGCATGGAATATAAAAGTGAAAAGTTAAAAGCTGTCAGGTGGTTAGTGGAGAGAATACTGAGAAGTGATTGACAAACTGGGCTTGCTTTGCTTCAAATTTGGCTTTGATTCAATAAATGATTGACACACTGATGTCGTCTGAAATAGCAGATTGTGCTTTGGAGAGGCTATTTAGCAGCCCATTGATTGACAGGTTACTAAAATTGTCCCATGGACAGAGGTAACCAAACAGAGCTATATTTTGACAGGTGGGCTTTTTTTTTCTTCACCTGTATTTACTATACAGTTTATATTAAAAGCAGAAGTAGAGAAAGGCCCATAAATGTGTCATTCAATTTCCATGAAAATCGCTTGATGTCTCCTTTTGTAATACTGTTCCACAAAACCAGAATTCCATTCCCCCATTAAGTATCCCGCTTTTCATAAAAGACTCTTAAAGCCAAATTGAGCAGCCACAGACTTCTTTTTCAGAGATGAAGACACATCCTGAGCATGAAAGGGTTTGCCCATTTGTGCACCAACCACCCTCATCTTCACAAGGCAGGAACAAGTAACATTACCAAACACATCTCCTAATGGGTACCAATTAACAAGGCTCAAGTCAAGAGGGATAAGGTATCACCCTAATGCCTGGTCTCACCAGTTCCCATAGGCTAAGGATGGGGTGGATCAGCACCTGAATTAGAGATCTACAACTCTGAGCAGCACAAGCTGCAAGAACTCATTCAATCTCATTTGAAACAGGTGTGAGACAACACGTGATGATACAAAGAATTTTGCCACTAGTAGATGTGGTGCTTCAGAAATACCCAATGATTTAGGAATGAAGAAAAAGTATTCCGACCAGTGATAGCCATTAAAAAAACTCCTAGCCCTTCCTTTAAAAAAACTCAAACCAACAAACAATCAAAAAAAGAGCACTGCACAGCATTTTTCCTGAGTAAGCATTAATATAGCATTATTCCTCTCAACTATTAACCTCCAGATCCCTAAAAATACTACATTTCTAAGTTTGTTACTCTCATTCTTAACACTTTAATACTAAATGAATTACTATTGTTGAGCAATAAATCTTTCTTGTGTTCCTCAGTTGAAAGTTAGGATGTTGCCTCACCCTTTTTATTTCTAACAATTTAGACTTCCATAAAACTTTAATGCTTCTGATCTTCTTTTTTAACTCCCAGTCATTTATACAGAATGCTCTGTTTTCCCTTTTCAGCGTCTCAGTTGCGGGGGATTCCCTGCAAACTCCACTTTATTTAATCCAAGGAAGTTTGCACCTTGGCTGCACGCAGACACAGAGGAGGGGCACTCACCTTAGGCACAAGCAACCCAAGTTAAGCACCCAAGTTTGCAGGTTACGCTCTTCACTTACAGAAAGAAAGAGATTGCTTCCTTTAGAGAAGCTCCTTTACAGCACATATTTAAACCAGACTACACAGAAAACACAAGAAAAATTATTACTGATAACCACTTACCTGAGAGAGGCATGTAGAGAGAGACAGGGCAGGATCTGCATCTGAAGGAAGCAAACAGCCACCACAGCAAGCATTCTGAGCTCACCTGCTGACATTACAGGGCAGCTGTAGCAGCTCACCTAAATAGTCCCTGTGCTCCCCAGCAGCTGCTGCTCGTGAGGGCAGTTTGCAGTTGTCTACTGGAACCACCTGGAGAAGAGCTGGTGAGTCCCACCCAGAAATACAAACTCAGTCTCCTGGGCCTAGAGCACAAATGTTTTCATTAACATTCAGAAACTTTTGAAAGTTCTTCTGGAGAAAGACAAAAAGACTTCCTTTTTTTTTTCCTCTTCCTTTAGTTTTCACATGGAATTACTGCTTTTTGCTGTATGAAAATTGTGTCCCATACATAAGTAAAAGGTTTGGTTTAGGAAAATTACATTTCAATAAAAATCACATTAAGCATTTTGTCCCTTTCAGTGGCTTCAGCATTTTGCTTGAACTTTCTTTGCATTGTTAATTAAATAAACATGGGCCTGGTATGTGTAAACTGTGGTTGTCCATTTATCTTCACCTGACATTAAAAAAAAAAATTCCAGTATGGCTCAGTGAGTGATGTGGTACAAGTGGCAACATAGAGAATAACAGATTCTTAAAGTATTTTGCTCCTCACCTTTCCCCGAATCATTATCAGGGACAGGATACTAGAAGCTTTAGAAAGTACCAGTATCACTTTAGCCCCCATATTATTTTGCAGATGCACCAATTATTCCAGTTGCCAGCATAATTTTATTCTCTAACTATAAATAATAATAACAAATAACCGTACCAATAAAAGAATCGGCTTACACTGCACAGACAATTCATTTATCGCATCATGGATAGCATACATCCCAATACCATGATGACTGGGTGCTTTATAATGAAATTATCCAGACAGATAGGGGTGTTTACATACTTTGTCAAATCGACACTTCTGTAGCCATTTTAAAAAGCAAATTTAGTCCCAAACATCTACGCCTTTGTCTTACCTTCTGCTCAGGGTAAGCAGACCAAAGTTTCTAACCCAGTTTCCTGTAGATGTTTATCTGGTTTTGTCAACTCTGTAATATATTTTCCACAGTTTATCTGTTCTCTTTATTTGGCTGGCTACTCAATCTTTAAAAGGGAGAGAGAAATACAGCATCAAAGAGCTCCCAGTATTTACTTACCTGCCTTTGTAAGCGGCCTGGCCTCTCCCATCCCCTTAAAGCTTTCACAAGGGGAAAGATGTTCTACTTACCAAAAGAAAACTGCTTCTGCCTTCCTTTTGTGTCTCCACCAGAAGACAGAACCTCACAACTTCTTAACTACTGGCAACTAACAGACAAGACCTTTCTAAGTGTGAATTTCACATGGGCACAGGATTCCTTAGAAACATTGCTCTCTAAGAGAAAGGACCAAATGAAGTCCTCATGGTTTTCATTTCCCTCCTTCCCAATTATAGTAGTGCACAGTCATCTTATTTTTTTTTATTCACCGGAAAAAATACCCTGATCTCATTTTCAATCTTCTCCTTTGAAGGAAGGTATTCAGCAGTTATGCAGGCATTGTATAAAACATGTCCATTTTATCATTTTAATTTTCATTAGCTTTTTTTTTTAATATATTAAAACATATTTTGCAATGAAATACGATACTTTAGGAATAAAGTTTTGGAAGAACACTCCCTTCTTGATGTTGCTTTTTCATCCACAAAATGGCAGTTCTCCGTTTTTCATGTTCTTTTTTCAATCGTCTTTTTCCAAGAATTCTTTGAAGACTACAGTCCATTACCTGCACAGTTCCAGCTAATTATAATTATTTTTAAAAATTCTAAAGAAGTTGTTATTTTTTAGAAATGAAAGTAAATCCACTAGTCCAATGTGCCTGCTGATTAAGGACTTAGCTCAAAATCAGCTGAAGAATACAGGAGGTTTGTGGATTGCAGTAGGAACAACTTCTAGATCAAAGTAATTCAATTAGCTGCTTTTGCTGGTTTGACTGGGAAATGGCATTACAGTGTTGCTGTTCTTATTTCAGAAAAAGCGGCGTGTTTATTGTTGTGTTTTTAAACTGGAGATTTGTTGTGATTTGAAGAAGGAAATTTCAGTTCCTAAAATGAGAGCTTCCAGGCTGTTTCAATCTGCAGTAGGTTTGCGAGACAGAATTATAAATTCTGGAAATAGGATGTAATAGTTAAAAAATGCATAGTTCTGAGCGAGATCTTATGCGATGCTTCAGCTGATGACATTGTGACAGAAGATGAACCAGAGATGTGGCTGGAGAAGGTAGATGCAGCCAGAGCTGTGCAAACCATTTCACTGTTTTAAATTCTCATTACTTGGCCCCAAAAGGTTATTTTTTGGAGTGAGATGGGAGTTCAAAATCAAATGTCTCTTTTTGCAGGCAAAGAGTGAATCCTTTATCTGAATATTAGAAAGCAAGGGGCTCTGGAAATGTTGCCTGCTGTTACTCAAAGTATAAATTATTAGCAATATCAGGATTTCATCCCAGGAGGTGAAATTTAACCTTCCCTACCACCCCACCAAGCTAGAGTAACTGAACTGTGTGCAGAGAAATGCCTGAAAGGAGGAAAATGGATTTTGCCCCAGTGCTGTAGTTCTATCCTGTTGTAAGGAAAAAGACTGTTGTATAGCATGGCAAGGAATATTTCTATTGAAAAAAAATCCCAAATTTATACTCTATAAACAAAAGAGTATTTGTTTAAATGTCAAAAACACGCAGCAAAGAGTTCTTTATAGTGACCATGAACACAAAGGGAGAAATTATAAAGAGAAAAGACAAAATGAGATACGACTAGAAAGGAACATAATAAGAAGAAAGTGTTTGGTAAGTGCCTTCTCTATGCAGGAAAAGACCGAGGAAAGATTACATCTGTCACTCAGCAAAGAGAGAAAGCTTTTGACAGATCACCCTAAGAAAGCCTTTTTTACTTTCATCTTCGCTACGGGAATCAGCTGTGATCAGATTGCAAAAATAATCAAGACCAGTGGCAGAATAGTGGGAGCTCCGGCTGCGGTAGGAAGAAGAGTTTGAAGAGCACTCAGAAAGCACATAGATAAGGTCAGGCCATTAAACTCATCTTTTCAGAATTTCAGAAGTACCAGTGATTATCCCTGAAGACATGTGGAGGACCAGTGATTTCCAGAAGACTCAGACCAGTGCAAAAACATTGGTGATCTTTAAGATGGAAGGTTGGGAAGGGACCACTGGATAATCTTATCTTCTGTCTGCATAAAAATACTGGAATAAAATAATCTGTTTATCAAAACCTAGAACAAGGTTTTTGGAGGCGAACAACACACAACATGGATTTATTCAGCATAAATTATGTCAAACCTACTTGATCTCATTCCATGACAGTGTGACAGACCTTGTGGACAGGCAAGTCACATGACTTCTGTAAGCTTCTACCACTGTCTCACATAACAGTCTCACACAGGTGAGCTATGGGATGTCCTCCAGATAACTTTAGTGTGGGGGGCTGGAAGGGATCAGGAAATCATACTCCAAAGTGATACCTTCATGGCCCGTTGTCAGGCTGGAATAATGTCTGCAGTGGGTCCTGGGCCCAGCAATAATCCCATAGTTTTATTAATATCTTAGAAGGTGGAATGGAAAATACTTTGCATGGTATCTGCAGATGGTACCAAGCTAAGGGGAACGGCAACAGCCTTTGAAGACAGCATTGTAATACAGAATGATCTTGACAAATTGCAGAAACGGTCTGAAAAAATAGGATGCAATTCAAGATGAATCAGTGCAAAGTTGTCACTGATGCATAATCAGCTGTTCAAATATAGGATGGGGACAACTGATTACAAAGCAGTTCTGCAAGAAAGCATCTGGGGTTACAGTGAATCAGAAGCTGTACATGAGTCAACAGTGTCATGCTGTTGCAAAAAGGGCATATGTCAAACTGGGACATAAAAACAGGAGTGTCATATGTTAGACATGTGAAGTAATCCCACTTGGTGCTGGGAAGATTTCAAATGTAATATAGCATCCAGGTTTTGCCACTGCACTTCGAAACATATGCTGTCCAGCCACAGAACAATAAAAATAACGCCAGGTCCAGAAAACACGACCTATAAGGAGCGACTAAAGAAATTGGGGTTGTTTCGTAAGTAGGTGTAATAAGTCTTCAAGTATATTAAAAATTCCTGCAAAGAGAAAGGAAATAAGCTGCTCTCCATTTCATTTGAGAACACCATAAAAAGAAACAGAGATGTTTCCAAAAAGCATTTATTAGTAGGAAAATTTTCTAAAGGTAAGGCACTAGAATTGATTGTCCAGAGGAACTGTTGCATCTGCCTTGTATTGGTTAAATGTTCCTCAAGAATGAAACAAGTGTAGCTAATCCTATCACTAGGCAGAGAAGACTGCACCAGATCCCTTACCAAGATATTCTGCTTTCTGTAAGGAATACTCAGTCTGTCTGGCAAGCCAATCCTTTCAAAATCATTGTGATCCCAATTTTTAAAAAATCTTCTTTTTCCCCAGTAAATCTGAAGAAGAAGGAAGTAAACATTGAAGCTGACAATATCATTAGCTGGCAATATTATTGCATATTGAATTTTTTTCATTTATCAAACTCAAAGAGTTTCTAACTTTTTTCATTGTTTGTAGAGCTTGTCAGCTTTCCACTTTTTCTTCCTCTAGGAAAAGCATGAAGTTGGTTATCCACTTCAAGACAAATTTCATTCAAGATGAGTTATGTACCTACATGTCTGTAACTTCTAGGAAATAATTTTTTTTTAAAAAAAGGAGTGAAAAAACCACTCACGTTTAATTATCAGTGTAGCAGTCACAGAAGGAAAGACAGACAGTAAAAATAAGTAAGATAAGACACTTCAAGAAACACAGCTGAGTTTGTTGTGACTACCCGTGATGGGAACTGTTATCAAAGTCAAGTACACAAAGTGTATTTGGCCCTTTATTGTGGACAAAGATGACTGTAAACCTTCCTATAAGGCACAACAAATCACACACATTCTTTTGAAAAAGCAGACCAAACCCACCCCAAAGCTATAGCAATAGAGGATTTTCACTATCCCAGGTCACACTATTGTTCCATGTGATCTGCATCTCACCAAGAAATTGGAAAACCTGTAAGAACATACCTACTTGATTGTATTTTGCTATATTTGGGGGTAGAAAATTCCTTCCAGATCCCAGTGGGGAATTCAGCTCATGCCCTGAAGCATGAGATTTGATTACTCTTTTTTGAACATGCATAGCTGCCATTGCTATTACTGGTCATAACATTTTGTCAGGAAAGAGAAATATTATTCTGTAATGTAATAAAAATAGATAAAATTCAATATAGCTTCAGAATCATTTGCTACATTTCCAAAGTAAACATTAGGCACCCATCAAGATTATTCCATTGGATAAGCCAAGGAAGCCTCCAGTTGCTATCTGTTCATTTTATTATCTCTAATTTTCAAGCGTGCAAAAATGCTTTCAGTAAATATTATGGGTTCTTCCTGTGCTAAAAGAGATGCTAAATGACCTTCACCAACTTAGTTATAAATAACAGGAGCACACAAATGCTGTATAGTTTCAGCTCTATTCAAACCTATCAGCGAATTCTGACCAGTGGATAAAAATGGACACCAGATTCTGTTCGCTTTTTCCCCTCTTCTTCATAATCCCACCCCAGTTTCCTCTTGAAAGGCATTCTGTTCTGTCAGCCATAATGGCATCTGCTGGTGGAGACAGGAAGCCATAAATCTGTAGGGTTCCTCTCGACCAAGCCTTGTTAATGCTCCCATTTATCACTGAGGATAGGGTGCCATCTCACTAGTGCTCTACTCAGAAGTCCATCTTCTCAATTTCCCCTTCCCAAAGGAGTAACCATTTAAAACAGTGACTTTCTCATCTTGCATGTTGAGACTGAAAACGCCACTGATACAAATACCATACCCAGTGTGTAGCATTTGGATTTAAGCCATGACTCTGGAGAACAATAGCTGCTACTTGCTGATCCCAGACTACACTGAATCGCTGCTTTGCTTACATCTGGAGCTTGTATCTTTTCAACTTGCACAAAAGTGGCAGATCCCAGATAGACAGGTTAAAAGCTGAGGGGACTCTGTCATTTGCCCTCCCACCCAGACGCCTGTGTGCCAACACATTATGCCATGTCCCATGGTTTGGGAGAATTGTTAATAAAACATCACTGTGTTAAAACAGCATTTAATACACAACTCTTCATAATAAACAAACTACCCTAATCAGAGGTGCAGTATCTCTCTGTGCAGCCAGGGAGGAAAGGAAATACAAAACCAACTAGAAGTGTCTCCATTTTTCTGATTATGAAACCAAGATGCCCAAGGTGAAAGGTTCAAACTCACAACTGAAGGTAGGATGAAATGTGAAAAGCAAATCCCTGTTCGCCACTCTGCCTCTGAACTACCTGGTCCAGATCCAGCGCCACACTTACAAATTAGATCGTGTGTCACTTCTTCTCATCACAGTGTGGGGATAATTGCCCCGCGGCTGTGGATGCTGTGGCCCCTCTTGGCCCTGTGTTTACACCTGCCTGAACTAGAGACAAAGTAGAAATCCCCTGGTGTGCACCAACAGAATTTTACACATGCTACACACAGGTAGAACAGGTCTGTGCAATTCCAACTGATTCAAGCAGAGCTGTTCACTTCTGAGTGAGTTATGCCAGGCAGAAGTGGAAAAATGAGTATTTTATAGTAGTGTTATCCTATTTTATCTTTCAAACCAAGCATTTGCTTGCACCAATAAATACTTTCAAATTGCTTATGAAAATCGCTAGAGTTCGTGGAGGGAAGGCTATCATATAATTTAAATGAAATCAGTTAGGTGGACACTTCCATACACACAATCTCGTATTAGCTGCTAAATACAAAGGTCACTTAGGGGTCTTCCCGTAGAAACTCATTCCCTGCCTGATCTGCGGGACTGCACTTTGTAGACCGCTGGTGACACCGGCTAGAACACAGCGGCTCTTGCTGGTGCTTTGTAACAGAGCCTGATCTAACAGATTGATTCCAGAGGGATGCAAATTATTCCTATTAAACCCAATAGTTTAATTAGGAAGATACGAAAGCCAAAACAGAAAAAAAAAAAAGGTATCGAAGAACTCAATTCCCCAGCAAACTCTGGGGTTAGGCTGTGGAGTATTGCAACTCCCACTTTTAAGAGGTTTGACACAGGTTATAGTTGAACATATAGAAATGAATCCATCCTTTCAGCCCCAAATCACTTTCAAACCCTCAAGGTTTTAACAGCAGCTATGGAAAAACAAAAACGAAAAAAACCCTGAAATGAAGAAACAGGGCAGGGGAAGTTATTTCCATGTATTTTAGGGAATGAAACACTTTAAAGCTCCAGTGTCACCTGCCCCTCCTGGGCCTGGAAGTTCATTGCGCTCTCTGAAAGGGTGAGAAACTGCGTGGTTGGACCAGACATAGATTTGGCTTGTCGTGAGGAGCAGAAGGACCTGATGGACATACCTGATTCCCTCTAAATCCAGGTGCCAGGGGAATTCGGAGAGTAGAGAGTGCTTGTGTGTGACACACTAACCCTGTGCTCCGGGTCTCACTGGTGCCCGGGGCCTTCCTGCTACACACCGGCCTCCAACGAAGCCTCGGCTTTCACCTGAACTTCACCAAACTTTACCTTTCCATCCAGCCCGCCGCTTCCTCCTGCTCCTCCTAACTCAGGGGCGAGGAATGAGAGCACAGGAGCCGCAGGGCCGCGGCTCCCTCAGCGCCGAACTCTCCTCAGGCGTTTAACACCTGAGGGGGCAGCGCTCCCACAGGAGCCGCCGGCCGAGGGGGGCAGAGGAGCGGCGGGAACGACCCTGAGGGGGAATCGCCTCAAATCCCCGTTATTGCCGTGAAAACGCCGCTCGCCGGTGACAGAGGGCGCAGGACACAGGAGACACAAGAGACAGGACACACAGGGCACAGGAGACGCAGGACAAGAGACACCCCCCCCTCATCATCCCCCCCCTCTCAGGGCCACCCCGTCGCCAGCCGNGTGTGTGTGTGTGTGTGAATAGCAGATTTCCTTCCATCCAAAGCCTCCCTGTCCTCTCCCATATCACTCACTGCCTGGCATCTGACAGCACGGAACCTGCAGCGCTCCGCGCACACACACACACACCACGCACACCCGGGCACCGCTCCGCCATACAGCTCTGC